>JAHDVE020006892.1:0-84944 GCA_022606495.2 Halesus radiatus
CTTTATTTACCCCCTCCCCCGTCGTCAATCTTCCACCACTATTCCAACACCTAATATATTGACAATGATTTTGTAATAATGTTAAGTTAGTATATATATATTTATCCCCGAAGCTGGAAAGGTGCTACTCAAAATAAATTAATGTTGTACAAAGTGAATTTATTTTTGAAAAATACTGAAAAAAAAAATCATTTTCCATAGTTTAAAATACACTTCCCCTCGTCGTTTTAATCGGCAGGTTTCACTTCGAGAAAAACTCTTAGTTTCTAAGAGTTGAATCTTTCTTTAATTGTAATGTATTTATGACGTTTACTGTGAAAACTTGAAGAATGAGTTTTAATCAACGTGTGAGCCAAATATAAAAATGGTTAATATACTTCCAGATTCGATCAAACGCCAGTCTCGTGCCTGGTGTATCAATGCCCCTGCACTTTTTATCATCGTCACGTAAAGTGTTACACCGGGAAATTGTGACACTTAACGGGCCATGGCGGATCTTCGAGGAATAATATCACGCGGCACGACGCCATCTTAGCTGGTTGAGTGTGTTCCCCCTTCTTTCACCCCTCATTGTATTATGTAGTTCACTCTGTTTATGTAGGTCGTCAAAGATACTTTAATATTGTTATAAAACGTTCGATACCCAGCTCTCAGATTTCAGATTAATGGTTGAATAAATCGCGAGCAAAATGTTTTTTCTACCCTTAAAGAAAGGGATTTTTGAAAATTCAAGTGAACGAGTCATCCCAGTTTTTCTGTGTGTTTTACACTTTTTTTTTCATATTGGTTTATGCATTCCAGAATGTAATATTTATAATATGTGTTTACCTACCTTTTGATATATTTTTGGGATTTACTGAACACTAGAAAAAATTATTTTTATTTTATAAAAAGGAACATTTTGAACTTATTATTCACTCGGTTTTGACTTGTGAAAGTGACCGAAATGAGCAACATTTCGCTTCAGATTCATTTCACAAAATGAGTATATTCTCGGTTTTGTTTCTGCCTAAAACTGCTCAACTGTCTAAAATCTACGACCTCATATTACGTCGAATTTTGTTGAAGTTCATATTCATCGCAGTAGTTAGTTTGAATGGTAACTTTTAATTAATATGTGCTCACAGGCAGCCCGAAGTTTCAACAGGAGAAACCTGCTCGGCTTTTAGACATACTCGTGTGTGATACTCAGCAATTATTAATGCGGTGATAGCTGTGTTAAAGACACGACGTGTTGATTCCGAATAATTTTTGATGAATTATTTATCATTAAGCGAGTTTAAGGTAATTTAGTATTAAGAGGTGATGGTGGGTTGGTTGGAGTGGATAAACGGGGTAAAGCTGCCAGTCATGGCACAGTTCGTTCATTAGACCAGCCGGGCGTTAGCGGTTTACCGATGCGAGGCGACACCCGATTAACCGCGACCCATTACGTTTTTACGATTTGTTTTACTTGTGAATGGGCGCTCGGTCTACGTGAGCAGGACTTTAACGCGTGCAAACGCTAGCTTTTTTGTTGTTATACGAAAACCCGGCCACAAACGGCTATCGTTACCAAATTCAATCGTAAATATCGCTTGTTTACACCGGGGAATCGAAATAAAGCTGTACAATGTGATGATTGCGTCACAAAAAGCTGTTTCGGTGCTGGGTTTTACGGGACGTCGAGGGTGGCCTATTTGAGCTTTCCTTGAACTGTGAATTCCCATCAGAGTCCGTGCAACCAATTCATTACTCCGCGCGAGCGATATTCCTAACTCGTCGATAATTGGGAGCGTTTTTACGACCGCCACAAACCAAGCCAATGCAATGAGTGAACATTGTGGTTGTAGGACGATGTTTCGTCAAGCAATTATATAGTAGAACCATCCCAATTGCGTTGTTTGTACACTACCGCAATTATGGCTCGTTCACTTAAAACATCACCTAATGCGTCAAAACCAGAAGATACACTTTTGTCCATTTTAACCATAATTCATTCCCACGAGATGTGAGAGTACACTGTTTTGAAGTGATTGTTGATTTTAAATGTTTTTTTTTCCAGATAAAATGGGAAATTGATTTCAGTACAGAATAAACATTCCTGCTTATATCATACTTTCATGAAAGCCGTATAAAAGGTTTCCAATATAAAAAAAAATATCCCCTTTAATGCCAAGTCTTAAATTTTTTTCCTTTCCAAGGATCTTTTGACTTTTTTATGTTTGCCTTCACGGACGGTTCAAAGTAACTTGTAATACAACATCTTCTCCTCTTTGTATTTCTGTAACAAATATTTTATACCGTGAAAGTTCGTTCTGAAGGAATGGATGATCCCATTTGAACCTTTTTCAACTTTTATTTTACGAATTTTATTTTCAGTTTTACAATTCTTTTTCCTTTAGTGATCACATTTGACCCCTTTTACGATAAACCTTCGGTCGTAGATCAACGTGTTTCTTTCTTACTACTATTATCGGCATTCAATCCATTTAAAAACAACGGTGCTCTCGGAAAATAATGTCAGAACCTTTAAATACGTTGCATATTTCAAAAGGCTTTGGTACAATAGCTAACCAAGAAACTAATTGCCTCTACCTAATAGAATGTCCCTACACTTGTTCGTTACACACGCTCGTAAAGTGGTCATAATATACGACGTTACCACACCTGTGAAGCCATTTATGCAAGGTTCATCAAATTTACCAATCATGATTACAATCACCAGACCCGGAAGCGCCCATGTTACATTAAATGATAAATTTAATTAAGTTTTTTTCGTTGATTTTGAAATCGAACCTCAAAATTTTGTCACAAATGCGCAATTTATATTTTTAATCCAGCAGGAGCGGTTGGGTGGCTCAAACTCAATCTGCCATATTACATGAGATATACATATACAATTTATTACAAAGAAAAAAAAATTATGTAAGTAAAACAAAAATTTAAATAAAAATTTTGTAGAAAAAAAAAATATTAACACAACGGGTATAATAAATGACCGATTGAAAGTGGTCCACCGTTGTGCTCTGTATTTAACAATATAGCAAATATTTAACTCTGGTCGATAACATTTATTATCTGGTCTTCATTTGATTATAATGGTAATTAATTAACGAAAAGTAGGCCAACGGATCAACATTCTGAAAAAAAAATGTCATCGGTCAACTTGATAACCCTATCAACTTTTGTTCAAACAAGAAAAATCCCCATTACCGACCGATAATATTTAATATCACTGAACAGTGAACATTGAACAGTGAAGTGAGTGTCTAAATATATAGTCTTTAAACACATACAACAATGTTTTAAAAAAAACTGGATTAAAACCATAGATATCAACCTTTTCCTGCTATGATTGTGTATTTTCCTTTCTTTTTTTAGTTTTCTTCTTCTTATTTAACTTATAATTTTTATTTAACTTACCTTCAACATCCATGGATTAATACAAATATACTAATATACTGCAACAAACCGATACCAGGCCTATGTGGGATTTTTTTGTTGTTTTATATTCATTACATGTAGGTTTATGTACATGTGTTCAGATGTATATATAAGTTCATATTAAAAACAAAATGTTTATAACCTTTGTACCTTGTTTGTGTAAATGATGAATCAAAATAATAATTAATAAATAAAAAGTTATATTCTTGCGTTTAACCGCAAGCGTAATTATAAAATTTTATTAATCGTTTGTTCTGGTTATGCAAATATCTACAAGAATTCTCTTTGTTTCTATTACATATTTATCTTACCTTTTTTTATCTTCTTGATATTTTTATTCTCTCAGGTCTGCTTACGCCTTTAATACTGCATGCTCCTGTATGCGAATGTGTGTTACATTGTTTGAAGAATTCAAATAGCAAGTGTGTCTCGAATTTAGACTGCCGAAATGTTTTATTTATTTTTGAGGTGACAAAATGTTGATTTGCTTTTTAGTATTCTCTCTCCGTATAATACACGTAGTGTGCCCGCCTATTCTCTGTGTACTCGGGTGTACCTGGTATACCTGGTTTACCTGCGAGTAGAAAAGTCGCGCATAACTTTACGGGGAGCAACAAATAGCGCGATCCATCCAATCCCCCATTTTGCCTTTCTGTCTTATAACAAAGCCAGCGATTTGTCTTTGTGATTAATTACTTACACCGGACCGGTTCGCTGGTCTAATTTGTCTTTTTTTATTGCAATCCCTTTGTTTATCATTTTACTGTCCGCCCATGCGGCCATCACTCGCCGCCGTGGGATCATTAGTCTTCCTCAGTTTATGCGATTCCATTTGATTGTTTCGCTTCTCTCTCGCCAAATCCAAGATTAATTCTAGCGGGTGACGGTTTAACCCCACTAGCCCGGTGTTGTTGTACATTACTTTATTATTAATGAATTTTTAACGTGGCATATGTGTTAGTAGAATAAATTAATCTTCGATTTAATTATTCCTTTAAAAGCTTAGTTTCTGTGTACGATTATACATGTGCTTGTCCATTCCCCCAATGACCAAAGATCTAAAGAAAAATGTTGAGTAATTTACCCGCTTTTGATTAATTTTCAGTAGATGTTTTTCTCATACATATTGCTTTCAAAATTTAAAATATGCGGGCTATATTCCATTATTATTTTACCGCTGGTTAAGAAGCCATTTACCGTAAGTGGAAAAAAAAAACTTTCCCATGGAGTGAACAAAAAGTTGCCTGTACATTCTATAAATGAATAATAAATTAAAAGCTGTTTGAAAAATACTTTCGTGACTCTTACACAAAGCCGGAGGAAAACAAAATTATTAGTTCATTTTTGAAGTTTTTGTCGAATGAGTTCAAGAGTAAATGATATTTTGTACAGAAATGTCAATAATCAATAAATAATAATGCCGATAGTTTTTTAAATAGTAAATAAAATTGTGGAAAATGTAATTTGATAATGATAATAGAATGAATGTTTAGTTTATAGTGTTTCCTAAACAGTTGAATTTTTTTATTATTTTTCACCTATTCGAAACCACTTCTTTCAAAAGTACATATTTTAACTGCAAAGGATTATCAATCGTCGTCAAAGTTGTCGTGTATGCATATTTATGTTTTGTCTGTGGTCATTTCCATATGACCACTTCCTAAACTAATGTCAACCTGTGACTCAATAAATATCCCCTCCAACAAAGTTAATGTTTTATTTAATATAACAAACATTAAAAAAGTAACTAACAATAAACACAAAAAGACGATTATTGCATACATCCTCAAGAATTATTGATAATATATGTATTTAGAGTATAAGTATCAGTGAATGTGAGGTGTGTTTTTGTATATTCGCCTCTGTTGTCAATTATTTGAAATGGTACTTACACGATGTTATTGCTGAATTTGTTCGTGACACAAATGAAATATTTGATTGTTGTATTTCGTGAAGACTATCTATTTTACCTATGCACTTACCGTGATGTGTTTTGTACCTGTGTCACTGTTTGAATTTTTATAACAAAATATGTAAAACGCCCTAATACAATATAATAAACAAGTAAATCAGTAATTAAAATACACATGCTTTTTATTTATATAAGGCCATTTTTGTGAAATGTCACCACAGAAACATCCGAAACTCTCGAAGTGGGCATTATTGAATTCCTCTTTTAATATTAATGATATGTTTAAACCATACCGGTATACATTAATCATTTAACATGTTGTTATGCATTGATTTAACAAATTCCCCACAATTATGTCATTATTTGGCAAGATTACAATAATGCCTCGTGAATTCACTGAATTCTCCGAAGGCAGAGATAAATGATAGTGTATTGAATACTTAAGGTTTCCTTGCCCCTTAAAGGGTTTCTTAAGCCCAGTTATCTATATTACGGCAAAGGTAAAGTTCAACACAGATATATCTAGACGCAGTTCCCTCCACACATTTCATTATTTGGGTCTAAGTGAAAACAAACCTCCAAGGATCGATTGTCCCAAGCCAAAGGCATAGAGGAGTATTTCATATCATTAGTTTATTGAAATTCTGTTATCGAATGGCTCCTTCAGGCCTCATGACCTTAATACCTTCCAATACAATCATGTTTTATTCGGAAATTTATACTCGTGAAATATGAATAATGTGCGTGAAGAAAATATCCAGACCGTGGCAGTCTGCATACTTTATTGTTTAGGAAAATTTATAGTGCTAAAAGTTCTTTAGTTAAGATATGTACGAGTATTTACAAAGTTTTATGTTAAGCTGATGTATCTTAATACATCTTTGTTTTCATAAATAAACGTATTACATATCTACCCAAGTATTAACCAAAGAATCTTATTTTATGCAGAGCTACTCTACTCATTTTATGTAGAGCTACTCGAAGTATTTATTTTATGTATAGCTTATTTTTTACTCTACTTGTTTTATGTAGAAATACTCTACTATACTTATTTTCTGTAGAGCTATTCTACTTTTTTTATTTTATGTAGAGCTACTCTACTTATTTTATGTAGAGCACTCTACTTATTTTACGTACAGCTACTCGAGGTACTTATTTTATTTAATATTTAATAATTATTAATAATTGGATGATTTGTATAGCGCCGTTTTTGTGAAAAATCACCTCAAGGGCGCTGTACAAATATTTCTTAACTAATTATGTACAAATATATACAGAAAAACATACTTTCCTGGCAGGTCGCTTCAGATGAACACAGTTTTATTAGAAAATTTATTTATAAAAATGATAGTTTTACATGGTTATTTGTAGATCCTTTTCTATTGATGTTACATTTATTAGAAGATTGGTGGCACACGAAGAGTTGGTATTTATTTAAATACTTATAATTTTTAGGACTGGAAAATATTTATAAAATGAATTTTAGTACTCGAAAATATCTATAAAATGACCTTAAAAAGCGTAAGAAGCTTTTAAGAGATATTAATTTATTTAAAAAAATTTATTTTACACTTTGGTTATTTACAGTGTTGCGGGCTGCGGACGCATTTGCGCACCGATGCATGAATTTTTAATTTTTAATTTATTTAATGACTTTAGGTAAGTACTAACCGGCTAGCATAGCTAAGCAATTTACAGGTGAATTTCTTCAATAAATTTAGAGCTATTCTACTTATTTTATGTAGTGCCACTCTACTTATTTTATTTAGATCTAATTTACTTATTTCATGTAGAGCCACTCTACTATTTTATGTAGAGCTGTTCTAATTATTTTACGTAGAGCCACTTTACTTATTTTATATGGAGCTTCTCTAGGTACTTATTTTATTTAGAGTTACTGTGCTTATTCTACGAAGAGCTGATCTACCTATTTTATGTAGAGCAACTCTACTTATTTTATGAGCTACTTACTACCCATAGTGTCTTCCGTATTGATTTGCTAATACATTTGATTTTGAGTTGGAAGGCTGCAGGTTCGATTCCCGTCACGCAAAATTATAATATTAACAATGGATTTTTTTATTTCAATTAATTTAGTCAAAGTTTCAAAGCTTTCAATTTTATTTTTTATTTTTTATTTAGTATTGATTAACTGAATAAGATAATCATCCCAATAACATATATACGAGTATATTTAACTTCCAAGGAAGCATAAGCTTCGTCCAGACAGTTCACGCAACGCACAACACTTATTCCCAAACAGGTATCAAATAAATAATTAAACCGTCAAAAGGGAATGAAGTACATTTAAACACCATCCATACCAACTATGGTAAGCAATCCATTAGTTACGAGGGAGGCAAATTGTATAATTGCCTTCCAGATGACATTAAAAATGAAAAAAGTGTGAGTAAATTTAAAAAAAAATTATTCATTTTTATTCATAAACAAGAAAATAGTGAAAGTGTATAGAATTGTATCTTATAATAATATTGTATGTAGTGATTAATCGAATTGTAATATAATGCAGTAATGTAATGTAAAAAAAAATTATGTAATTGAAAATTCTAGTTAAGTAAGTGAAAATGTTATTTTCTTTTTTCTGGAATAAAAAAAAATTAAAATTTAAAAAGTATCGGTACGATATCATTTGCGGGTCTTAAAATTCAAGAAAATGCTTTTGGTCGTGAAAACCTGAAAACATTCAGACGCGTCGCACGCCCCTGGGAGTCTGAACGATCCTAATGACGAATAGAAAATAACTTATTTAACTCTCACTGAAGAAATTAATAAAATGTGTCAGTTTTGCTACTGTTATAATATGTAGCCATTTGACTAATGTGTTATTTAAATCATTAATGTACCTATTTAAACTTTGTAATAAATTTGATAACCTCAATTTTTAATTTTTTTATTCTATTCCAAATTTTGACATTGAAGACATTGTGTAAAGTATAGACATAAAAAAGGTACATATTACAGAATAATTTTCATAGTTCTCCTCACTCGGAGCTCCTATACTGAGGCGAAATAGAATAATGCAGTACATCGTAGAATGTACTGGATATACAACGCAATGTTACACTTTGCAAATAATTGGCATTGGTATAGGAATGCCGGCGCCAGGCAAAAATAAACGATAACTTATGCTTATTGCTAGATTTCCATCTGTTTTTCACATCTTGTCCTTCACACTCCGTCTCGTCATTTAAATGTGTTCGTCAAGTAACGACAAAGGCCACCCAATCTCTAGCTTATTTACCAGCCGCTACAGCTGATTTATGGCACTTTTACACTCAGCAAATATTCCCCGCTATGTTTGTCGCGCGCCATATCAGTATTATGTAAGTTCTGAAAATCATGTGTTTTACTTCTTACGGCGATAAAAAAGGGATTATATTCACATTTCCTCCGGAGAAAATTCCCCATATCACGTGAACGTGTTCACTTAATCTCCAGACTTTCTCGTACATATCCAAAGTAGTCGTATTCAAGGTTTTGTGAGGAAGTAGAATAATTTAAAATAAAGCCCTTGCTGGTCTCTGCGGGCTCCTTATAACTACGGTCGCTGCCCAACGGATCGCTTGGCGACTCCCGAAGTACAATTTTTGCTCCCTTTTCATTATTTTTAACAATGAATATACCTTATGGTCCGTTTAATAGCCACGAAAATTGTAGATTACCTGAATATTATGTCATCTCGTAAAATTCTTTTTGTGCCACACAAATTAAAGATTTAAAAAATATTATCCACATCTTCCATGAAATTGTAAAAACACCATTCTGAAGATGGAAGTGATAGTTTGAAACTGGTCCGGTCAAAAAGGAAAGTGGTATAAAGTTAATAATAATACACTTTATTTTGAACCACTTGTTTCATTTGAAATGACGTCTCCCCCTTATTCTTATTTTGTATTATGTCTCACTCTGTGGATTTTTATTTAGGTTTAAACCTCGTTTTTTACCTCGACGAAGCTTCGCATAAGCGAAACCGGTTGGTGATAAATTAAAAATAATTTTTGGTTCAGAACAAAGTATTTGTTTTATTCAATAATATTATCTAACCACAAAGTAATTAGTTTCTACGAAAAAATGTTTTTATTTTACTCAATTTAAAAGACTTTCAAAAGGATTCTTAGTAAAGCTCATCTCTTTGAAAAGTATTATCCATTAACATGATGAGGTCATTGGGGTTCAGTCGAAAACAGGTAACTTAGTTAAGTGTCTAGTTTTTTTATTAGTTCACTATATAAAACACATTCTTTACTAGTAGGTATTGTGGGTTTCACTAAAACTATTTCTACGGGTAATCTGCACACAGTCCAGTGGGAAGATTACCAGTCGTCTCGATGTTGGTGTTGGAAGTCTCGGAGAGCAAGTGGTACTTCCGGTGGGGGGAGGTTTTGGTTCCGGGCGAACACGCGGCTCGGCTTCCGCTTGACGACCGGTTTCAGACGGTTCAAGAGGAGGGTCAGCAGGAGGTCAGAAGCGCTCGACTGCTGTCTGGTGGTGATTCCTACGGCTCTGGGTATGCTCCTTGATGGGACCACGGCGTCGGAGGGCACGAGACGAAAGGCACTCGACTGCACTCGAACGGTGGGCGTTTGGGTTCGGCGGTTCCTGCCGAGTCGGTTGGTATTTCGTCCCGCAGCGTGTCGCACTGGGGAGGCAAGCGGCCTGCTTGCTTCGTAGGAGACGGAGGCCTCGATTACCTCGACTGACTTTTCTTCCGCCAAAGTCTGTCTTTTTAATCATATCCGAATTCGACATCGGGTTTCTTCGGGAACTCGAAACTGTGACCCGGTGGCTTACGATTGGTTGAGCGTTGTGGACCGAGTTAATCCCCTTGCCTGCTCGCTTCTTCTGGCGACTGCAAAATTCCCGGAATTTTAAGCCTGTCGTTTGTTCATTAGCCGTAGGTAGACAGACTTCGGGTACCTTTTTAGGAATTAGGGTAGATCGGTGTTTCCCGCACAAATGCCTCGTATCACCATAAATAAATAAAATAGTTTAAAACCTCATTTCAATACATAGCCCGTCGTAACTATCAACATAAATGCAATTTGTACCATTTAAAATTTGTTTCTACTGCGTCTTTCTGTTTTTATTATTTAGACTGTTTTAATTACAAACCTGTTCGTAGCTCGCGGCATCTATACATAAGTAATATGGATAGCCGTTTTCGTCAATTCCGCCAAGTCTCTTTAAATCCAAATAATAGAATGGCTATGTATTTTATAAGCACTTTTAATTACCTACACATATTTTTAATTTATTTTCTACCTTTGTAAAGTGCCTTCGAGGTGGTATTTCACAAAATATACGCTATTATTTTTTTTATCGTTTTTCACACCCCTGAAGCATTACACGCTTAGTTTAGGGAAAATACAGTGTTCCCCAGTAAAACCGACACTATTTTTATCACCGCTCGATCGACAAAAATGAAATCTGCTACAAAACAATTCGACTGGAAATCTTCAATCTCCTCCATCACAGTTGGCGGGTTCACGTTCCGTACACAGTACACACGGCGGGCTATACGGTGCTACGACTCTACGGCGCTATGGAATAGAGAGAAACAAACATGAGAACGTGGATTGTGCCAATACGTTCGCCGGAGGCTGTCAAACTGTGGGCGCTTTGATTGATTTGATTGACGCAGTACACAGTGGTTCCGCGCTCCATGCAGGGCGGTCATAGCCTATTGACGTAATGGACATTCAAAGATATGCCATTGTATTTTAAAATGCATTTTGTTGATAAATTTCATTCATTCATTGCCGGCAACCCGGGCGTTTACTGGCATAAAATTTAAACATTTACGTGTACTTTACCCGTCTCACTAGACGATGTCTGTTCTGAGACGGGTATATGACTGGGTTTTAAGAAAACAACTGGTTTCTATTGCGATATAACATTTATTCGTAAAAATGAAGTGGGTAAAATATATGAAACAGTTAAGTTCACTGTAAACATACAGTAGATAACCTTTTTTTAATATACGCAAATTACAATTTAACTCATCAGCCAATAAAATCAAAACACATTGAAAGTGTTATCATTACAATGGCAGAACATGCAAAATATTAAGGTACCAAATATTCACCATTATTTTACAGCAATTTACTCAAACCTATTTTTTTAACAATAAGTACAAAAATACACTAAACATTTAATAATTCTAATACCTATTTTGACAACACAGACTTCTTCTTACGAGGCAAATTCCTCAGGTTTGAAATAAATTGATCTGAAGAAGTCGATGTATAAGATCGGTGTTAGTCACAATACGTGTCATTTTCTGTGTATTATCGCGTCTAAAACGTTTAATATTTTTTCCATGATTCAGCAGCCTCCGCGTAATTCTAAATTTTGTCTTAATAATTTGTCATAAATCATTTTGTTTAAATCACTATTTTCATAAATAAATACTCGTATCTATATATTTTGAAAGCAATGATTCCTTCGTCGGGATATATTATTATTTGTTTATGTATCATGGTCCCAATAACACGGGTAATCACCAAATTTTACACCAAAGAGATTACAACTATGTGTTTCGTAACACAAATAAGAGATTCTAGTCGTTGGAAGAATAATACTTTTAGCTGCTAGTTTAAATTAAGATACATCTAGCCGCTCGTCGTCGCTCCAACCAATAACGGCACGTCTCGCCGGCCATCATCATTATTGGCTAATGAGACAGCGTACTGGACATAATTTCCGGCCGCTGGATGGCGTGGGCTCGCACTGAGCAAACGCTCGAGCTTTCCTAATCCAGACACAGAGCCATCAGCTGCGTGCTGCGTGCCTTTAGGCACGTAACCACCCGCAATTGCATCAGTACTTTATAAACGCCTTGCTACCTCTGCATTGTACATACAAATTATAGCCAGTGACCAGTGCTATAACTCGCTGCGACCTGTCTATCATTGTACGTGTAAAATCCCTAGTCCCTAGTCTGCACACTTTACACCAACGGAATCGTGACTGCTGTCGACGACCGCCCTGTAAGCAGATTTGAATTCACCCTCTTGTATGTGCTGTTAATAATTGTACCCTTGAATAACATGTTCGGTCGGAGATTCATCAGAGAGAGATTATTAAGAAACAGATTAGAGTAGGGTCAGCCCCTAGATTTGAAACCCCGTATGTGATTACTTGTAAATGTTGTCCCGTAAATAAACCCCTAGAAAGCACACATCTCATCATTCGAGTAGTTAGTTACCCTTTCCCGACATTAGTCTGCGGCCGGCCTTCGACGTTGAGATAGGAGATGAGATGCCCTACCTGCTGAGCTAACCACGGTGGAACCTGAGATCAGCCCTACTTCTAGCCTCGAGGTGAGTTAAACTGCCTTCTTTTCACCAGCACTCTTCTCCCCTTTCTTATCTTGTTACACTGTCGAGTCCATCTTTTCCCTCTTGTAACATTGGCGGCCAACTTGGGGCCTCATCCTCTCCTCCTTCCTTACTCTGTCTAGTCCTTCTCCCCTTTTCCCCCTTGTAACCCATGTTATAGCCTGATGATGAATATTGCTGGAGATAACGCCATCTGTCTATCAGATCTTTATTAACTCCTGTAATTTCAGCTGAAATCAAAGAATTTGTAATAAAATTCCCCAAATCAGTATTTTCATCATTTGATACGTCACTTCCATCAGTTTGTAGTTTATAAAAATAATTTAACTTACTTACAACTTGAAATTCCATTCCAAAACAACAAACACTAATAATATATTCCGAGAAATGAACAACGGTAAAGACCGTAACTTATAAGTACACTGATAACAGTAATTAGCACTTGTACATATGAATTCTTCAGGGAACCGGGACTGTTTTTATACCTGCAGTTAGTTTGGTGCAGTAAGACTTTATAATTCGGACATCAGCATTTGGTATATGACCTACGGAGGGACCACTGTGCAGTGGTTTGATTAAATTCCTCCAAGAGTAGATACTCATTGTGCATGCTTTTTCTCACATTCGAAGGAGTTAATAACAGTTTATGGATTGATTTATCTAATTTTTATTTTCATTTTGTTTCAACCTAATACCGTAGGTGGGTATAGATATGTGTTTTTATAATCTTATTTTACTAAATTATGCTCATGCCCCTTGTAAAAATTATTAGATTGTTTTGAAAATATTTCCTATTTCTACAAAAAAACCTAATTTGGCAACATTTAAAAGCTCGCGCGAGCATTAAATAAATAAATATGCAAACGTTATTTTAAGTTAAGTTTTAGTGCTAATGCGATCGTTGTTGTATTTGATATTTAAAGTTTTTTTTAACAGTTTGTAAACTGTGCAATACAAGCATTACGCGCAAAAGCTAAATCTACCATTTCGATACGGCCCTCATTTTTGGTTCACTTAAATTTGATTCACAAAACAGGTTGGGATTTAGATAAAGTTAATTCTATGGAATTCTTTTTCGAAATTCTAGGAAGTTATCAATCAAATTGAAAACACTGGCATTTCCATCGACGATTGGCTTAACTTTAAAAAATCTTCGATGTTGAATTTTTTCTCAATTTTTTAGGTCAACGACATTATTTTGAGTTTAAACTCGTTTTCATCATGAGCTATGGAGATTTGGTCTTTTCATTTGACCGCGGGTAAAATATAAAACGCGCTTTTTTTGTGCCACATTTTTCAATGATTAAATATGAAGAAAAAAAGTGTGTATGTTTAATATGTGTCGTTAGATTTCAAATTCAGCAAAATGGAGAACAACTGGAGAAAATAGTTTTTTTTTTCTGTATTTGACTCATTTATGAAAAACAAAACAAAATCTTTGACTATAATTTTCTTGTTATGTAAAAGGATTCCGGTGATTTTGAAAATGCAGAAAAGTTCCAAAGAAATTGACATAAAAAAGAAAATAAACAAAACGTATATTTGGCTTACTTTGAAATCTAACGACGCATATGTTCGTTATTTTGAACTAAACATTAGGGTCGGTTGTATATCACAATTTTGTTCTTCAAAGCTTTACTATTTATCTAACATAATGGAAGTATGTAGCTACGCGGTTCTTCCAAGAAATAATTCGAAATGAGTTTCCATATTATCGTTGAGTTCTACTTGGTTATATTTCCGTCGCTTTGTGTACAACTGTAGGTACAGCTGTTGCATTCTGAAGCCCGGACCCGCTACGGTTCTTGTAGGTTTGTACTATACTGTGGTAGGTACTTGATATGATGGTATTGTAATGCTATACCCGCTGTGTAGCCATCGAAAGCTCAGTGAAGCGGATTAAAGCTCGGCCATGTTTTCTAAATTCGCATTCATGGAACTCGGAGAGCACCGCTTGGATTATTTTAATTAAAGCCATCCTAAATTTCCGTTTTTTTTCGAAACGTGGATTACATAGACTCGGGCCTATTTTAGGGAGTATATTGTTCAAATTAACCAACGAACAATACATTTCGCGTTGCCTATCAAAACAACAACTTCTGGAATGCTCCAAAAGAGTTGTTTATACTACTTAAGATTTACTTGATGAAAGAAATACCTTTCAGGTTTTTGTTTCCCGCCATCAGTTGTATCGTCATGATAACTTATCAAAATCAGTACAGGTAAAATATCTCGGTATCGCCCCGCTTAAAGTTCACCATTCAGAATCAAAACTTAGCTTGAAATGACTTTATTTGTGTTTGGTGATCAGATCTGCATTGCCAGTTACTAAGATACTACCCAACTTTCCTCTAACTTATCTTCTCCCCTTCCCCACTCCATTCAGCCTCACAACATACCCCAATTGGGGATGCCATAGTCCCACTGGCTCCGGACAATTGGGAGCAGTCGGAATTCTTGTACCGTATTCACATAAAAGGCAAGGATGTTCTGAGCTATGCAAAACACAGATTTTTATTATTTTTATTGTATTCAGGAATTAAACGGTAATACAGTATGGTAATTACCGTTGACCGGTCAGTGGCTGAGTTGGCATCGAGTCTAGGTCCCGTCCATGCGTCGTGAGTTCAATTCCTGGGCTGGCTAAGTCTTCTATCGTGACACAAACAATATCTTCCGCTTTTTTATATATTTTTTTTATATGAATACCTCACAAGAGTCCCAAACTGCTCCCAACTGTCTGGAGCCAGTGAGACTACGGCATTCCCAATTGGGGAATGTTGTGAGGCTGAAGGTATTGGGGAGGGGAAGGAGAAGGGGGATAGGAAGGTGGGGAAGAGGGGAAATACCTGGCTATTCAAATCTGGTCACCAAACACGGCTAAAAGCCATTTCAAGTAACGTTTCAATTCTGAATGGTGGTCTTTCACCAGGGCGATACTGAGAGTATCTTCTACTCTGGAACCTATTGAAGCTTATTACGATGGTAGAAGAAGATTTTCAATTATTGCTCGGTTATTCATAATCTGGTGATGTTTGTCTTTCTTTTTTAAACAATAAATACAAGAAAACAATAAACATTGTGAAATTATTGATAAACTAATTAAAATCCATTAATTGAGCAGTCATAAGCAATCAGACATACTACATTATAAACAAAAACAAAAGAATTGTAATCATCTATATTGCCAATATATTTATATCATTTCACATGATCTGCATACAATTGGAAACCGGAATGATTTATAACATGTTTCATATCATTTATATACAAAGAGAACAATATAGGCTCCAGTAGGGAGCCTTGAGGTACTCCGGAGGGAATGGCAATAATTTGTGACATATAACCTTTTAAGGCAACAGGTTGATTTCTATTTTTAATGTCGAGATGAAAACATTGAGAACCATCATAGAAGATTTCTGCTTATACCGATCTTCGAGAACTTATTTAGTAGTATGTCATGATTTACTTTGTCGAAAGCTTTAGAAAAATCAGTGTAAATAAAATCAACTTGTCATGAAAAGACAGTGCCGAATCATGTATCAATCATGTTAGCTACCCGGACGATATGATCATACTAACTCTGCCTGTAGAGGGCCATGAGAAGTCTACTTGCCATATGTGAAGAATGCGTTGCAACGCGTGGGTTGATCTGAAATGCTAAGATGTTATTGTTCCTCATATTCAGATTGTTTCGGTCCTTCTGTTCTGCCCATACATCTCAACGCAGTCGATCCGATGACCGTTGTTACCAGAAGTCGAATAATACTCTTGTTCATGCTTACAGCCAATGGTACAGCTCGCCTCTAAACCAACGATGGAGAATATCATCAAGGCCGCCGTGACTTTCTCTTTTCCTTTTTATTTTTCTTTCGACAGTTAACAAAGTTTATTTTATTTCTCGAATACTTTATCATCACATAAACTTTCATACATATGTTCTCCCACATTGGGTTCTGCTAAATTTAACGTGAATAATTTTGTTAATTGCTTCCTCGTATTCGATTTTGCGTACTTCTATCTCGTAATTCTTGTTATTTACAAGGTAAGGAAGTGGCCCGTGACTTGAATGTTAATGTATCAACAATCAGGTAGACGTATGGTATCGTTTGCTGACTTTAGGGACGATATACGTGAGCTATGTCTCAAAATCATGTACCCTGTTTCACGTGAATGAATCGTATGCAAATGCCTTGTTTGTACCCTCTAGCTAGCGAGTGTTTAGTATTGACAGGTACTTATTTAAATATTCACAACTAACCACCGTAGGCCAGAATACCAATGATACATATTATTATATCTTTCATGTTATTGGAATATTTGATACGAAGTCGTAGGAGATCAAGATTCACAAGACATGCGATCCCAAGGGCTTATTTGTGTGAAATATGTATTTTTAAAGAAAACATTTTACTCGCATTTCAAAGATAAAGTTCCGCTATTATTTTATGATCCAACAGCAGACGATTCAGATAACTGTTATGCCGCTATGCAAAATCCCGCTGTTAGTTTCAAATGGCTTAAATATGGTTTGTTTTATTATTATATATTTCTATACAAAGTGGCGTGATTATAATTTAGTAATGCAGGATCGCCCGTTTTATTTGTACACAGTGAACTCATTAATTCACCATTTTTATCCCACGGAACTCATTACTTTATGTTAACTGCCAGCGGCGGAAATGCAATTTAAACCATGCCAACATTAAATTTTAATTACTGTGCGTGTACTTTCTAAGCGTTCTTTGAACTTACTTATGAAATGCAATGTCTGCTTACGGAAATGGTAATGCATTTATATTTCCAATGCAATGAAAGTTTCGGAATGGAGCGCAGCTTTCAGTCACATTACTTTGATAAAATACTCTGCTAAGTTTTACAGAATCGGTCTTCTTTATACTTCATTTCCTCGACTCTAATTACGTGGTCCGAGCGGATCGTTTAAACACTTATTATAATATTTAATAAAATTACTATGAAGTATTTTTTTAGACCACTGTTTAATATGTATAAAAAAATAACATGTTTCGAAAGCGATGCACAGTATACTAAAAAATAATAAGTATAGACAAATGATAAACATATAACATAATAATGTAAGACTAGACAAATTGCAAACATAAACGATAAATGATGATAGTAGGTAATTAATTAATTAACAATGTAAAAATTATTGAAAATATTAAACAAAAGTGTGTACTTAATGCGAAGATGTTTTCAAAACTAATGTGTTTATTTGCACGTGTCCATTGAAGAAGCGTATTCAAAATAATGTTAACCTTTCACTCGAAAATCCCGTGAACATTTCCTTACATTTTCTCGCCATTTTTGAAGCTTTTTTGCGGGACAAATTTAATCATAAGTCTTCAAACTTAATTAAGGGAACAGGGGGGCATAATCACCCCCGGACCTTTTCATCTTAATCCCATTAGGCTGACACCCCGTCAGGAAAAAGGCGATGGTATTAATTTTTTCAGCCAACTTGTACAATGCCCCGGGAATCCAATCTCAAAGGGCACACCGAGGTATTTAGGGGTAACTTTTTTTATTCATTCGATTTTTGACCCACGACACTTTTAAAAGCCCCTTGCAATAATAAAGCTCAATCATAAACTAAATTTCAGTCCTTTTTATTGTTTCCGTTGCAAAAATGATTTCTTTATTTTAGAGTTTGAACGATGACAATTTTCGCTTACGAAGAATTTATTTTCCTCGATTTGTTATTTCATTACGTTTTATCCCTCCGACATATAAACATTTTATTTTTCGCATTAAGTTGTTCTCATTCAGTTTCTTCACAATAAAAACTAAAAATCAATCATAAAATTTCTGCGCATGAAAGCGCGGATTTAATTAAATTTGTTTTATTTTTATTTAAGTGCCAAGTCACAAAATTTGAAAGAGAATTATATACATCGAACTAGTACTTAAATGTAT
Organism: Halesus radiatus; assembly: GCA_022606495.2. NCBI lineage: Eukaryota > Metazoa > Arthropoda > Insecta > Trichoptera > Limnephilidae > Halesus > Halesus radiatus. The sequence goes on from JAHDVE020006892.1 coordinate 18,637, forward strand.
ATACAATACGCACGTACTATAATTGATAATAATCAATGTAGGTATGTACAGTAGTTGCTATTTAAAATTTGTCCAAGGAAACGAGACTAGGTCCACATTGGAATTTTGATACCAGCAGGGATGCGTGGCAGAGGAAAAATGAAAGTTTACTGATTGCAGTGGACGCGTGATAAAATTACGTGTGACCGTATTACGAACAAGGAGATCCGGAAAGAACTCACGGTTGATGAAAGCGTATTGGCCAACATTACATGTACTCGTAGAGCGGATTGACGGTGAAAGGAGAGTACAAATGCACTGCGCGAAATTTGATGTATTTTTGTATGTCGGGAATGCCTCAGGAAGAGATAGCACGACCAAGTAAATCAAATACTTAAGCCGGATCGTGTCAGGAGTCGTAATATCCGTAGTGTGTGTGAGACCGTGAATACATTTAATTTGGATACCCCTGCGGAGTGCGGAGTACGGAGTGCGGAGTGCGGAGTGCGGAGTGCGGAGTGCGGAGTGCGGAGTGGAGTGTGGAGGGTGGAGTGCGGAGGTGGAGGTGGAGTGGAGTGGAGTGAGGCGCGGAGTGGAGTGAGTGTGGAGGAGGCGTGAGGCAGTGAGGTGAGTGCGAGTGTGAGTGGAGGCGGAGTGCGGAGTAGTGCCTCGTTTGTTATTTCACTATAAAATTTATATGCAAATCAAAAAGTAGTGACTTGGCCAAGAGGTACACATTACAAAGGAGGAGCTTACGTGACAAAAAGCTCGCGGTTTAATATAATAGTTTTCAGAAAGCACTTATCAAGCTCTGTAATTTATGGATTGAAAGCGTACTTGTACCATGTGGTTTCTGACGTTGTCTTATCTTCAATGGAATCATTGTGGAAACTTGAATGGATATGGCTGGGAATCTACACCCGGGAGTCTGAATGATTTTACATATGCTTTACTAGGTACATACCAATACGAGTATATGTACAGTCTAATCATGAATTTTCCGTAAATGTGAGTTTCCAACACGAATTTCATTCTAAACATATTGTAGGTAGTTACAAAGCTCCCCTTTTCCTTAATAATGTAGCTAATGTTATATTATACAGGTGGAAAGGAAATCACGTTTTAATATGTACGAGTATATTAATCTAGAAGTGTGAAATTTAGATCACACATTCGTTTGGTTTTTCCCTCTCTAAACAAATATCCTCTTTTCTATCAAGCCTTATCTAAAGTAGCTTTCCCACATTCAGCATTAATTTCATCTCTTGTAAGTCTGAACTCGATCCTAATCTTCCATATAATTAAGAAATTTACCAATTTAAATAAAATTACTCTCCTTCTCCTTCTCTTCTCCATAAATTGAAACGTTAGCCAAAAAAATCCCTGAACGGTGATAGCCAGAAACGAAAAAAGTATTTAAAAAATTTTAGTACCCACAACATTTTAAAAATGTCATCGTCAAATCGTTTAATACTTTATTCAAATTTAAAAACTTACCAAGCTAAAATATATAATAAATTTGATAAAATCAATCAGTATGGCTACCGAATTCAATGCAAATAAATCAAATTCATGACTGAAATTTTTAAGTAATCTAGATATAATAAGATGAAAGCGTAAGGTTTTTATCCATTAAATACGAATAATTCAGTGTTGGCAAGCGAAGATTTATTCATAAAGATAATAAACAACGGGTTTCCGGAAATTAAAATTTTGACGAAGATTTCCGGATTTAATTTTTTTTTTGAAAATTTGTTGGATTTATGAGACAGCACAAGCACTGCATACATATTTCGCCGATGTGAAACCAAGATAATGACTATGATGACCCTTCATCATATCCTCCACAACACGTTTCTGATCCATAATATTGTTCCTCCGAAATCTTTATTCCATTAAAATCAGCTTGCGCACAGGCAACTTGGGTTATTTTCCCTACCAACATTCTGGTAGGAATTGATCCCTCGAGCGCGGTAAAAAAAAATTAAATATGGTGCTTTTGTTTGCGAAGTTCGTCATACATTTTGTGTATTGTTTTAACTGCTCCACTGCACCGCAGCTGTTGTGCACTTATGTGTATATTTTGAGTGACTTTTTGTTTCGCTTTCTGGGTCATATTCTTATTCCCCCCCCCCCCCCCGAAAGAAGACATTCGAGAAACGAGTTTGCTGCCACAACAGATCCGAAGCTGTGGAAAGTTTTCCGCGCCTTTATGAGCCACGTAAAAAATACGCTATTGTGAAATTGGGAAAGCGGGTTGCCCAAATTATAAAGGGAGAAACTTTTCAAATTATTTGCAGTTATTTTAGACTAACGTGTAAGCAATTTTCTTTGCCTCATTTTTCTTCGTTTTTGCTATATTATATTGAATGCAATTTTATACGTGTATACATTTGCTAATGGGGTTGAACAAATAGTCTAGATACAAAATAATGGTAGTTATTTTCAAACTGTCCTTAAACGCCGAAACAGCTGTCACAATAATAACAACCAAAAATACTTGCAGAACTTAATAATAACATTATTAAATTTGATTTACATTCAATTTAAAAAAAACATTAAGTAGATTTCTACGAATTAAGCACAAGAACAATTAACACATTAGTCTTATTTCAATTACTTGCACCCGACGGTCTCCGGAGTTCGCGGGTTCAGATCCCACCGTACAATTTATTCATTAAAAATAATATGTAGTATATGTCTGTGGCATGTTCCAGAGTGGTAGATATTGTCAGTATCGCCCTGGTGAAAGACCACTATTCAGAATCGAAACGTTACTTGAAATGGCTTTAGCCGTGTTTGGTGACTAGATCTGAATAGCCAGGTACTTCCCCACCTTCCTTCTTCTCCACCTTCCTTCTTCTCTACCTTCCTTCTTCCCCATATCTCAGCCTCACAGCATACCACAGTTGAGGATACCATAGTCTTCCTCGTTCCAGACGGTTGGGGGGCAGTTGGGACTCTTGTGTGTTATCACATTTAAAAAAAGCACACAAAACAATGTCAATATTTATTTTTTTTGTTCTCGTTTTAAATCACATAAAGACGCAGCCGATGCGAATCCACAGCTTGTTACAGACGTATTTTTTCCGATTAAATTATTTTATCATTTGGATACAATGGTGCCTCGCAGAATTTATAATTAATTAATATAGCGATATAATTTGTATCCACTCCCTGTTATGCGAAGTAAAATGAAGTGCATCCCTTACTGAGAGGGGGTGTAAATTATCCTCGCGGTGCGCGCCCGTTGGTGGCTGGTGGGTTCGTTCCGTTCCCTATTCCTCGTTCCTGACGCGTTTTGTTTGAGCGGCTTCTCCCGTACTACGTTTTGCGGAAACGTGATCGCCTGCCGCGCTCGCGCTGGTTGCCTGGCTGTGCGCTGTGCACCGTGCACTGTGCAGTGTGCACGTTGGCTACAGAAATTAATATAAACTTTGAAGGTATGAAAGTATATCCGGCGCCATTTATCAGAGTTGTAAGTGTGATCTTCCCACATTTATCAAGGCTTGTAATTTATCTGTGTAATAAGTTAATAAGTATTTGTCTTTTAGCCATCGAAAACTACATTTGAATACTGAAAGTTGGGAATGAATTCATAGATTGCCAATTCCTCAAAATGATGTTTTGGTGTTTTGAATATTAGCATCATCATCCGATATTGCCGCCGGAAATCATATTCTAACAGCAACGGCATGAAAATTACCGATACTGATGTTTATTTTGTTATACAATACATATTTACTTTTTGTTGATCATTAAGTGTACTTTAAGTATTCACGTTATGGTGCTCATTTATTATATTTATTTATTTATTGTGTTTAAGTTTAATTTGTGGAATATTTTTATTTAACCCTTTAGGTGCCACATCTATTTTTAAAAATGCTGGAGAAGTGTCAATAATCCATGAATATATATATTAAATTTTAAATCACATATATATATTTATTTTTTATTTATTTTGATTACTTTTAATTTTAGAAACATGTTTTCAATAATGTGACGTAATTTTAGAACCGTGGGTAACGCGTGACGAATTTTATAGCTCGAGCTATATATCGTTCTGTGGCACTCAAGTACAATAATGTATCGGAACGATATATCGTTCGGTGGCACCTAAAGGGTTAAAGTTTTAAAATTTAGTGATAACTGTTATTATTCATTTTAAAAAACGTTATAATTATAAAAATATCTGCTAGTTAATTATTATTGAGTGTGACAGCTGTTTCGCCTTCCGATGGCATTATCAAACAGTGGTTTTCCCTAAGTAGGGAAACTTTACAGTGTAATTACCATTGAAATAACCGCAGTTGCAATAAAAATGAAAATGTTCATAATAAGTACCTATATAGAAATAATATTAATAGATCGTCTGTAAGTGGCTTCACCACAGTTTGATAATGCCTTCGGAAGGCGAAACAGCTGTCACGCATAATAATAATAATTACCTAGCAGAACTTCTTTTTATGAATAAACCATGTTTTTAAATGAATAATAATACTTATTATTAATTTTAAATACTTTAAATACAATATCGTAAGTAATTTGAGAACCCGCAAACAGTTTGGTGATAAAAATAACATTTACCAATTATCATTATAAATTTTATTTTTAATCTTTTACGCTTTTTTGTATTTTTTCGCCAATTAGAGCAAACTTTTGATTTTACTTTTTTTTTGGTAATTTTTTCGCTAATTAGAAAAGAACAATTTTCACAGCCCAGTAATTTATTACTCAGGCAGGTAGGATTATATTAACTATAAAGTTCTACGGACGAAGCTACCCGCTTATAATTTCCTTATCTGTATTTAAAAGTTTAAAAATATGCTGTAGCCTTCTCCTTTGATGTTATCTCTCCTCGTCTTATCCTTTAATTTTTACAATTCAATTTGTGAGGTGAAGTATAAAAGTGTTCTATTTCGCTGGCTCTGTAAAAAGGAAACAATAAGTGAACACTGTTATTTTGCTCAATACGCTTTCGATATCCCCCGGACCGGGCGGGAGTCACGTTCGATTAAGGAAACAGCACGTTTGCAGGCGGTGGATTATTAGTAGGCCGAACAAAAATGTTGAAAGGCGAATGCTGAAAATTCTCCAGGAGCTTTCTAATTAGATATTCAACACCCACGCGACGTAAAAGTGGAGATTTTTCGGCCGAATAAACATCTTCCATTTGTTACTTACCCACATTGTATATTTTTTTTATCTAGTCGGCGGAGATTTTATTGCCCGCTGTTTCTTGCGAGATATATGAATGCGAATGGTGTTTATTTATGGTTACGATTTATCACGCGGAATTTCTTTTTTCGAATATGAATTTTTATTATATTTGTTTGGCTGTGCGGTTTTATGCCTTAGCACGTTAATCAGCGTTTGAACTGAGAATTATACTTTCGCTTTAACGAATATTTTACTTATCGCAGACAGTTTTATTTAATGAAAGCGTATATTACATAGATCAAATGAGATGTCTGCCTCAGTAGTTAGTCCGAAATGAAACATCGCTTTAAATATTTGAATTTTCTTCACAAATTGCTGAAGCTATAGCATTGCGGTGGCCGTATTTGAGCAATGAAAATATTTAATCAAGTTTCAGCCACTGGCACTGGCTGTATTTCATTAAATTAAATTTATTACTTGATAACCGAAATGCCGAGGCGACTCGGATGCACCTCCTTTCCGAGGAATGAAGACGACTCCCACAATTGCCGCTTTCCGTAAGATCGCACAATACTTCTGCTATACAGTTGTTGAATTCCAACAGTCAAGTTGCCAGCGGAGTCAGTGCCCAGAATATAAAATTGTATGGAATGAGTGCATCCAGTTAAAAGCACCTTCATGAAAACGCTTTCGTAATTAAACCCCGCGAATCGCCGTTAGCGAATATACTTTTAATATTTAAAACCGTAAAACAGAACTTTATAAATAATGCTGTGCGTATGCAGTTGTAAATGGTTGATAATTCGCGACGATATCGTCTTTATGTGTGTTAATTGTTTTTGTGTTTAATTCATAGAACTCCATTTAATAAATTTTTTTTTTTAATCAAATTTAATAATCTTATTATTAAGTTCTTCCACAATGTGACGACTTATTTATATGATTTTATTCACTTCCACCCCATTCTAATTTGGACGGGTTTTTAAAAATAATGATTGATTATCGGTGAAACCGATTTAGTTGGAAAATGATTAAAATTCTCTATTCTGTGAGGTTTTTACATTTATTTACCGACTAAGCACAGTTTGAAAATGGCCTTGAACGCCGAAACAGCTGTCACAACAATAAAAACTAAAACTACTTACAGAGCTTAATAATAACATTATTAAATTTGATTTACATTAATCTTTTTTAAAATGTATGTGTGTTGGTGTAAAAACAATTTAACTGTAGTTATCTAATTTTAGAGAATACCTTTTCGTTGTAGATTAGCCATGGAAACATACCCAAGTATATGTTAATATTACTTATTATATTTTTATATTCATTTTACTGATATCTTACATTATTCATTGAAAAACGAATTAAAACTGGGTTTCGAAACGTACTTACATAACAGAGGCATGCAGTCCATAAAGTCTGAAAAGCTGTGCCCTATCCTAGAAAAAACGAACCATAAAATAATATTATTAGGACAGTGCAATTAGCGCAAAAGGGGTTGCGATCGTAATTATTCTGGTAGGTTCATTTTATTATATGTTAAACTGGTCTCCCATTGTAAAATCCAAGTTTTAGATGGCGTGCCTGTATATAAATATCTCGTTTCCAATGCAAATTTCAGCCAATGTGGCATTAACAAATTAAGTAGATCATAAAATTTCCTAGAATTTTTTTTTTATCTTCTTCTATTTGTAATAGGTACCGAGATATAAGTCATAAAGATGCGTATAAGTACGTAAAGACACGAGTAAAAAGCACGATTTTGTGAGTAACTTGTCCCTGGGGAAATGTTGTGAAAAAATTAATGATGTCAATTTAATAGAGCATAAAATTTCATAAAATGGTATATGTTTTTTATCTCTTTTAAGTATCGAAGTTCTAATCTACCAGTCAGGAGAAAAATTGAAACGGCGGTATACGGTTTTAGACTTTCCAGTATCTTTAAACATTCTACCTTGCTTTAAATGGGGTAGTTATGATTTTTTTTGTATGTTGTATATGATGAAAGCCTAATGATAAATCCGATTTTTCGACCTCGCCAGACCTCCGGATCATTGTCAAAAACCCAATAAACGGCAAAACTTTCGACCTTTTTTCATTTTTTGTCAGTTTTGGCTGCAAAGGATTAATTTTTCGCCAAAGAGTATTCTGTAATTTTTCTATAGTAAACTTAATTTTCTACAATTTAAAATTAAAATAGTTTTTTGTAGGCTTAATAGTGTCGGAGACACAACTGTCCAAATATTTTACGAATGACTAATTTTCAGCAAAGGTCATTTTACACTTTAGCAAATTTTTATTTATTTTTTTAATAACTTATTGAAGCTTATAAACCTCACCGCAATATATTTTTTAATCATTGAATATAATATTAACAAATTGAAAAGACACATAAAAAAATAGATAACGATAGCAACTGGGACTCGAATCTAGGACCTCATGGTCTATCAAGTCCCGGATAGACAGTGAGGTCCTGGGTTCGAATCACAGTTACTACCGTTATCTTATTATTTTTTGTGTCTTTTCAGTTTCATGTTTCATTTTGAGAGTTGTTAATATTATCTTCAACGATTTAAAAAAAAAAATTGCTTTACAAAGATGTAAAATGGTCTTCCCCGAAAAATTTCGAGTTTCGTCCATTTTTTAATTGAGTTTTAGTCCTAATGACTAATTTCTTTGCCAAGGTCACCAATATTTTTTTTAAGTTACCTAAATTGGCTACAAATAAAAATGGTCTCTGTGGACCTAATAGTGTTCGAGGTATTACAGTTTTGCCTCCGAAGTACCAATTTTTTGGCAGAATACTAAATTTTCTATAATTTGACATTAAAATTAAACTCTGTAGACTCAATAGTGTCTAAGATACAGATGTCCAAAAATTCGTAAATTTTTCGTTTGTGAGAATGCTGTACAAGCATTCGTTGATGATGACGAGGAATTTGGTGGCCCAGTTGCCACAGATTCGACGATTGAGGGAGAGATCGATTCAGACGGTTGCTGATGGTTTCATCTCTTCCTCGCATTCAATAAATGCTGGCGTCCCACAAGGATCGGTTCTATCTCCGACATTGTTTTTGTTGCACATCAATGACCTCTTGACATGTGCACCAATCCATTGTTACGCGGATGACAGTACAGTCCATGATTGCTTTTTGTTTGATAAACCCCCAGAGGGCACACAAACTCCAACGGCTCGAGTGCTTTGAAGCAGAGAATGGACGGTTACCTCGAGATGGTCTCCTCTTGGGGTAAGAATAACCTCGAATTTAATGTTTCAAAGACCCAATCATGTCTGATTACGTCTAAAAGGAATCGAAATGAGAATCTAGTCTCCTTTAATGGAAGCAATCTTCCCAACAAGCCCTTCATTGATATGCTTGGTGTAACCTTAAGTGACCAGCTCAAGTATGGGGGCTTAATCGAAGCCAAAGTAAAGTTAGCCTCTCAAAAGATGGGCGTATTGTACAGAGCCCGCAGATAATTTAATAGTACACAACTGCTGACCCTGTTCAAATCTCAAGTGCGCCCCACTGTAGAATTTAACAGCCACCTTTGGTCGGGAGTCCCAAAATAACTGAAAAAACCCTTGACCCTGTTCAGAAACGAGCGGTCCATTTGATGAATTCGCCGATCTTAATAAACGGATTGCAATCTTTGGAGCACAGACGTCAGATGAGAATGCTGTCCTTGTTTTACCGGTATTTTAATGAAAGATGCTCTGAGGAACTAGCGTCACTGATCCCTTCGGCACCGGTGGATAGTCGGGAAACACGCCAAATGCGTGCCCAACATTTGCATACAGTCGACATTTGTCACATGAGAACGGGTCGCTTTTACGACTCGTTCCTATGTTCAACAGCTCGGCTGTGAAATGATCTGCCCGCCGCTGTGTTTCCTCCATCCTACAACATGGGTCTCTTCAAGACCCAAGTTCTCTCCTTCATATCCTTTAAAAGACCCTCCACACAGCATCCCCAAAGATGATATAGGCCTTGATGGAAATTATTACGTAAAGTTGATGATTTATGTTGTTGTTTGTTGAAAATAACCTTAATTTGTTAAAGAGAGAAAAATTACAAGAAGTTTAAAACACTACCCCTACTGCCGTTTAAATTTTTGACGTGATTTTGGTGGATTAGAACCCCGATACCTAATAGAGATCAAAATATAAAACATACACGTCTTGTATGAAATTTCATGTTCTACTATGTAAATTGGTATCAGTAAATTTTTCACAAAATTGCGCTGGAAACGAGATAATCACGAAATGTCACTTCGTGTTTTTTTTTAAACTTTATATCTCCTCCGTACCGAGTTTAGAGAAAGAATAAAATTATAAATAAAAGGAAAATGGGGTTCGAAACATACCAGGAACAAATAATAATATTACTTTTTTTAAGTCTGTAAGTGTAAACTACTGTTTGATGATTCCCCCAGAAGGGGAAACAGCTGTCGCGTATTAATAAAGGGTTTTTAAATTGAATATTTGTAGTTACATAATTAGATATTGCTCTTTTAATTTTTATATTAATATTACCGATACTCTCGCAATATTTATTAAAATGCGAATAAAATAATAAAAACCAGCACATCAAATGAATTTCCTTGAATGATTCAATTGGGGTATTCTAAAATAGTATTTTACACATTATAACTAATGTAAAGAGATATTACAACTGGTGGTTTGAAACGATTATATATCTTCTTTTATCGCAAATTTTCCAGGGTGCATTAACTTAAGAGGAACGGCTGGGCGGCCTGTTTCCTACAAATCTTAATTTTAGATTTGAGGCCAAAATACTCACCTAAACTTAATAATTTTTTTTTCATCGAAAAGTATAGTAAATATCTAATACGAATTAGGAGTAATTAATTTATTTTTGTTTTACATTATGAAATATAATGGGCCATTAAAGGAATTGATTTTTCGCGATTTTAGAGGCTTTTTTAACAATTATTTGGGGGCTAACGGTGATATAAAAACAAAGTTTAACCCCGTATACTTTGAAAATGTAATGATATATATATATTTATTTTTTTTATTTTTATTTTTTTATTTCAATATTAAAATAAGCATTATAGTGGACTTAAAATTAAATTAAAAACGACCAGTTGGTCGCGCAGCCGTTCCTCTTAATGCGCCGAAATACCCATCGGATACGCAAAATTAGTGACCGTTGAACGCCGGCGTATCCGATCGGCATGTCAAAAAAACCGTTTCTCTGAATATAAGTTGCTATTCTCGGGAAACTATATAGAAATATACAATACTGATGAATATATACAATTTTTTATAAATTTATAAATGGAAATTTTCCAAAGCTCAAATAATTGCAATCTAATTCGTCAAACACTATCGGGGCGTTCTGAGTTTATGTTTTGGAAATTTTATCAAAAAGGGAATATTTTTCAATATGTGTATTTTTGATTAAAGGCATCATTTAACTCAATCTAGACTTTTCAATATGATTGGTGTCTTAAGCAATTCCTCAAATTTATCATTTTATTGTAAATACAATATACTATATCTGATATTCGTCAATTTCAACTGAAACGTATGTTTGATAAATGAATAGATTTTAAAACTTAATACACTGTGCAGCTAAATTAGCGATTTATTTTTTTGTGAAGGCCCACTCGGGCTTCATTCAATAATTAAATGTATTTCTTTAATAAATGTAAATTCACTTTAATCATTTTAATTTAAAGTAAATGCATGTTCAGTTGCGTTTAAATAGTAATGGTTACTATAAAACAGTGGAATGTACAGCTGCTCACGATTAGAACAGTCGTTTGAAATGCATTCCGTTTGATTGCTTTGGGTTAGTTAACAATTGTTGTAATTACTGCAGGAGCGATATATCGACTGCACGGAAGTTTAGTGTAGCCGCGGCATTTGTGATCATTTTTCGCAGGCATAATGTGCACTGTTCGATGTTCATGGCCATCTATTACACCTTAATTGCGTCAATTTACCCCCTTCTCCGCTAAGCAGTTTATCTACAAATTGTACTCCGTTGCTACTTTTTCCCTTTCTTATTTTCACTTCGGCTCCTGAATGAAACGGGCAACAACAACGAAACAGCATCAATATTATTATATTATCTCTTAAATCTAAAAGGTCACGTAACGCTTACAAAGTTATACGCGTCTCTACTTCGGATTATGTGTACGATTTTGTAAATCCAAGGAGGTTCAGCGTTCCGCCGAAATATTGTATAAATTTATCATCCTCTGAAAGTAAATGTACGAACGATCTTTGAGTTAAGTATCTAAGCGTAAAATTTAATGAAACGGTTTTGGGAGAGAGTTTTCGTTTGTTGAACTCGAAGTGAAAAGTGAGTTAATTTAGAGTAGAACATAACTGTACACTTTGTGCTTTGTTGGATACTAACTACTGAGTACGTACTTACCCCCATGTCATTTCACAATACGCAACATCTCAGATGTTTCTTTGATGCTGAGCCTTTGTCGGATTAAAACTTCTGAATGTTCTCTTAAATAAAGAACAACATGTATAACGGATAATAATATTATATATATATATATATATTAATGCCGTACTGTTTCTGAATCGGAATATTCCCGTTCCTCTCCTCTCCTGTTATAATCTATTCCTGTCTAAAGTCTAAAGTCTAGACCTCTCGTCCCTGCCGGGGCGGGAGTGCTCCGGGACTCGGCAGTCGAAAGGATTTTCAATGAAGAATAAATAGCTCCGACTCGAAATTTATGATTTCTATACCGTTTTTAAGATACACATCTGCAATGCAAAGTTCTGATTGCACTGTCGACTTTGAAACAGGGAAGATAAACGAGTTTACGTTTGTTTTTTGTCAGCGATGAAAATTCTTTCGTTTCGTTTTTATATTTTTTAAAAAGGATTTTGTTTATTGTTTGCGTCCAACTGCGAGAGTTCTGACCATGTTCCGATTGTATAAAATATAACGGACAACTTTTTCAATAATTGTAAAATCACTTTATACAACCATTTTTATATAAATAATAATATAAAAATTTGTTAATTTTTTTAATAAAAATAAAACAATAACTTTGTTTATAACCACGAGAATTTTATTTAATTTTATTACGACCGACCGGTTTCGCTTAACATAAGCATCTTCAGGGTACAAAAATTAAATTGATAATTTTTTTTACTATAATTTTATTAAGCATTGTGTCCCGAGGAAGGGACCATTGTTCTGTAGTTTAAATAAAGTGTTTTATTATTATCGTAATTTTTTTTCATAGTCTCTTTAAAACAGTTGTCTACTAATATATTAATTGTTTTTTGTTTAATTCGTAGAACTCCATTTAATTTAAAAAAAAAATTAAATCAAATTTAATAATGTTATTATATTATAAATATGAAAACCTCACAGAATTCAGATTTTTTTTTATAACTAAATCGGGCTTACCGATAATAAATCATTATTATTTTTAAGAAACCCGTCCAAATTAGATTGGAGTGGGAGTAAATAAAATCATATAAATAAGTCGCAATGTGGATTGACCACAGTTCGAAAATGGCCTTAGACGCCGAAACAGCTGTCACAATAATAAAAAAAACTAAAAATACTTGCAGAACTTAATAATAACACTATTAAATTTGATTTGCATTAAATTTTAAAAAAAAGTCCTCTAATTTATTTCACAGATTTAGATAAATTATAATAGATGAGAAATGGTAAAAAATATGCATAGATAGACAAGTATTAGGAACAAAAAATATTGCAAGTAAGTAAAAACTGAAGATGATAATCTGTATCAAACATGCAAGAAGTGAAAGGTAAAGTATAAAAAGTCATGGGAGGAAATTTTATAACTATTTTGTGACATGGGACAAAAGATAGTCGCAAAATTGTCTGTAAGATAAGATAGTAATTGTTATTCTTTAGATAACTGATTAAATAATTCATATTAAGATTTTCGTCGTCTATATCCTAATTTAAAAATATAGCTTAAAGAGTTTCGAATAACTTGTATTTATAAACCGCCGGTTATGTTCGTTATATTTCTTCCTAATACGTTTTAAAAGGGTTATTCTGCTTTAGTTTACCCATTTGTCTTCAGCAGATTACCGCGGTATGTTTTCCTTCTATCGTAACACGGCACTGTATCCATTTTATTTTTTGTCTTCTTTAAGCGGAAAAAGAGTATCCCCGGGCAACGTGCTAACATAAAGCCAGCGCATATTTTACAATTAGACGTCTCCAACGAATACGCGAACAGCGGAACAGGACTGTAGCCTGTACTGTATGACCGCGTTTTATTTTAAATGCTCCTTTTAGTCTCGACGCTTAAGTCGGAATTCGCTTAACTATGCACAGTGCAATATTATAGACTCTACCGACTACGTGATACGATGTTTTATTAGCCAAGTTAGAATTATGCGAAATTGCAAAGTGAAACCGAGAACCTACGAAGTTTGAGACTGATAAAACGGGTCGTTTTGTGTGCAAAAAGTAAATTAGGAATCCGATATCTTATCTCTACAGATTAAACCATCATTAATCCCCATTTTCCTAATGTACCACTCCGAAAGCAACTTGGACGCTCTTATCGATATTTTTAAAGTTCTGTATTTCCGGCTCTCCATATTTTACATTTGAGGAATATTATCCAAACGACTGATTTGATTGAATGATTTTATTTTTGTTTTTATCTATGTTTTTCCTGGTAAATTATTTCAAATTGTACTAATTTGCACCATTATCTACAGAAATACACCGCAAGTATTCGAGTTCTTATTAACAATAGAACTTTCGTTAAGGTCGTGTTTCTTGGAATCTTTATTATGACAAACGGTGAATTGCTTATTTAGAATGCGGATAACCACAACAAAACATTTCCAACGTGTGCGTCTCCTGTGACGTCACACATCACGTAGGACAAGCACGGCCAAACACCACCGGAAGAACAATGAACGATGTTAATTAATGTATGTTTGTTTATCTTTGTTCCAGGTAATACCGAAAGCCGTGTCCCGCAGCTACGAGGTCGGGCGGTCACCCCACATTCACTTAGCGGGGATGGAAGGTATGTGAGTGTCCCTCCGTCACGTAGTCAGGTGACCATCATTTACATGAGGTTTCGTGAGGGATGCAATTTGGTCCGCTGGAAACATGAGATTTGAAGTAGGGTAAACGCGAATATTATGTGCGTCACGTACCTTTTAGTTTACGTAATCGTACGTGTCGTTGCAATGCACGTCGACTTTCGCATTTCCGGGTTATTCCTTTTTTGTTTGAATAAATGTCGAGTTTAGGGCGACAACTAAGGTATTATTTTGAACATTCTGGAGATTTCCAGAAATAATCCTTTTATAACATTTACTGGGTACAGTGCTTATATATTTTGTTTAAAGCTTCACATATACATTCACATATATTCTGACGGCCTCCATGGTCGAGGGGTAAGGTTCTCGACTACGAATCCGAAGGTCGCGGGTTCAAATCCCGGCGTGCGCAAGTAAATTTTATTTAATTAATTTGTGTTGTTTCACAATTAATTAATTTAAAAATAATATATAGTATATTTGCGCACGTTCCAGAGTGGAAGATACTCTCAGTATCGCCCTGGTGAAAGACCACCATTCAGAATTGAAACGTTGCTTGAAATGGCTTTTAGCCGTGTTTGGTGACCAGATCTGAATAGCCAGGTATTTCCCCACCTCCCTCCCCTTCCCCTTCTCCTTCCCCTCCCCAATACCTTCAGCCTCACAACATTCCCCAATTGGGAATGCCATAGTCTCACTGGCTCCAGACGGTTGGGAGCAGTTGGGACTCTTGTGCGGTATTCATGTAAAAAAAAAAAAAAAAATATATATTTTGAGTTTGGTCAACAATATGATTTGTTATTAATGCTAATTGCATTAAAAAATTATTTTGAAATATACACTTAATAATGGTGCGGAATTACTGCTGGCACTTGAATTGCCTAAATGCGGATAGGAGAACTCTTAGGGAGGAATTTCCCTCAAAGGATAATAAATTCGAAAGTTTACAATTCTTACAAAAAAATATACCAATACATTGCCATTACTTTAAAATAATATTTTCAATCATGTATAATATTAAATGGAAACTTTTAATATTTTTTATGCATTTAGTTTGGTATACCTTTGAATAATATAAATTATTCATTATTCAGTCCTCTTTTCAAGGCTTCGATTATTTTTTGCCAATACACTTGTTTATTTTTTTCTGTGGCTCTGAAGGTAATGTAGACACATTCTCATTTATCCCTTTCTTGTATTTTTCGTAGCACACATGCTAAATGTTCTGCAATTTCTTAACAGTTAAAATTTCTATTTTTAGCTGAATATCTTTTGTCTTTCAGAAATTTAAGTCCCCTTCATTTTGTCTTTTTGCATAGACATGCATAACTCTTTGTGTTGTCCCAGCAAAGGTTTTCCCCGACTAATCGTCCATGTAGCCTTGCACGATGGTGAATTCCTCTAATTGTCGTCCGTGAAATACCCTCGTCGTGCCATTATTCCTCGCATTTCGCAAACCTTGAGTTTAGTACATTGCTGAATTCCTACACAATGAAAGAATGGCCCCTTTCCGTACTCTTTTTTGTACGTCCCGTGCTGGCTAAATCAGCTACAGAGATTTCACAATCTATTTTCTTTTGCTTTTATGACTAATTTTAAACGTTTTCGCAACTTAACTCTAAACGATTTGTGTATTATTTTATACGTACTAACTACAGGGACTCTATCTTTGACACTTTTTGTTACACAGTTGTGACATGGAGTTGACAAGAATGTGTTTTGCTCAGGATGCTTCTAATGTGCACATAAATTGAAAATGATATGTCTTGTCATGGTTATTTTTCTTGGGTATTTTAGTAGGTACGAATATTATTTGACCACATCCTACCTTTTTTTACAGTTTCTCCACACAGGAAGCCCTGAGGGAAATAATTTCCGTCAAGGCATATGTCATCTCTGTGGATGCTGTGCGGAGGGCCCTTTTGAGAATCGGAAGGAATGAACCTGAGTCTTGAAGAGACCCATGTTGTAGGAGGGAGGAAACACAGAGGCCGACAGATCATTCCATAGCCAAGCTGTTGAACACAAGAACGAGCCGTAAAAGTGACCCGTGTGACAAATATCAACCGCGTACAAATGTTGGGCGCGCGTTTGGCGCGTTTTCCGACTGTGCACCGGTGCCGAAGGGATCAATGACGCTATTTCCTCAGAGTATCTTGCATTAAAATACCGGTAGAACAAGGATAGCATTCCCACCTGATGCCTGTGCTCCAAAGATTGTAATCCGTTTGTTAAGAAGAAATGAATCTCTGCTGGTTGAATTCCACCTCTACTATTCTGATATTCGAATTTCAAATAAATTTTCGGCTCTATTTTTGTGTCACATAAATAAATTCATCGTCTGAAATATAATTTTTAGTTAAATAGTATAAAGTATCAAGCACAGATGAATCTGTTTCCTCTGCGGATGCTTCACAGGCACTGAGAACGCCAATTTACCAATGAATGGCTTACCTGGCCTCTGACATTCGAATCAATTATTAACGTTCGTTATTACTGTTTGTTAAATAGTTATAACGACGGGATTAAATAATTCATGAATTTCCTTTGCTAATAGAAATTTTACTGAAGTTAAACAACTGTGAAATATTACAAAATGATATCACTCTTACCTCCTTAGTTGAAGAACCAGTAGGGAACACTTGACAATTTTATTAAAATCCTAGTTTCTACGGCAGATTTTGCTATTGCTTTAAATATGCCAATATTTTCAATCCTATATATTTTTATAAATTAAAAAAATATATATATGTATATATAAAAAAAAGTTAATAAGTTTTAAACCATTCTTACCTAATGAATTGGTATTTATGAACTGAAAAAAAAAAAAAAAAAGTATATATATATATATATAAATGTCATTATTTATGCTAGCTATTTTCGAATGTAGACGTAAATCAGTGAGTGGCATGCAGCCCATACAAACTGGGTGTACACTAAGATAAGCGAACCATTGAAGAAAATTTAATATATATTTTTATCAATGTATGCATTTTTTTTACCTACATTGGTAAATTGTTTCTATTTTTTTTGTTTTATATGAATACCGCACAAGAGTCCCAACTGCTCCCAACCGTCTGGAGCCAGTGAGACTGGCATTCCCAATTGGGGAATGTTGTGTGGCTGAAGGTATTTAGGAGGGGAATGAGAAGGGGAAGAGGGAGGTGGGGAAATTCTATATGGCAAATTTACACGATTTAGTAAAAAACACATTTTTTTACAAATTTAATGTAAATCAAATTTAATAATGTCATTATTAAGTTCTTCGAGCATTTTAATTTTCATTATTGTAACAGATGTTTCGGCGTTCAAGGCCATTTAGCAAAATTATTACGGCACTAGGCTAAAATAGCGTATGGAAAAGAAAAGGAAACAATAAAAACAGTCGCAGTTAATAACGACTATGAGGCAAATAACATTGAGAAAAATTATAAAAAGCAGGAAATATAAAATAAAATTAATTTAATATATACGGTACATAATAAAATAGTAGAAAAAATTGCAAGTCTAGAATTTCTTCGTCGATTATCTGTAAAAATGCAAAAGAAATAAAAAAGTGGTTTAAATCTATCTTTTAGAACCAGTTATAATATAGGAACAAGCCTAGAAAACTCAAAAAACACATTAACATCGGTGAAAATATTGTTATAGAGTAATTGTTTTTAAATTCGTATGGCAACTCGTTAAATATAAATGGTACAGTGTATTCAAGGGTTCGTTGACCATATTTATTTTGAAATATTGGCACTATCATTCCTATATTTTGTGTGAATCGTGTATTGTAAAGCACCCTATGATTTGTTGGTCATCGACTAGAACAAAATTTAAACTAACCTTTTCTTTAGTCCAATAGTGGCATATATGAATTAAAATGTGACCACGCCGACTGTAACGCTACCTATAACGGGCAAACGGGAAGCGATTTTTCAAGTAGATTCAAAGAACATTCGTATATGTTCTTTGAATGAACATGAAAGTTATAATAATAAAAGCACTTTTTCAAAATTCGCAGAACATTTCTTAGTGAATAATCCACGCCCCACTTGACAATAACGAACCTAAGCCCTTATATATAGAAAGAAAGAATTTTATATTAAATTTACTTGAACAAATTAATAAATGAACGAATGATCCTAATGTAACATTAATTAATAAAGTAAGCAACATTATTTATTCCCCCCTACTAGTCAATATCTTTCACGTCATTATAAATCATTTACGAAAATATTGCGCTTAATGCGAGGAAAACAGATTCCAAATATAAGTACGTCACAGAATGGAGAATTTTAATTATTTTCTAAATAAATTCATTCCGTCCAAATTAGAATTGGGTGGAAGTTAATAAAATCGTATAAGTAAGTCATCGCAATGTGGATTAACCAAATTTTGAAATTGGCCTTGAACGCCGAAACACCTGTCAGAATAATGAAAACTAAAATTAAATTTAAAAAAAAATTATATTTCATTGAGTTTTACGAATTCAACACAAAACAATTAATGAAGAACACAATGATGATTTTCTTATATTCAATGCATAAATTGTACCAGAACTTTAAAAAAACTACACACACTTTGGTCTTAGATCATAGATCAATGGACGCCACTGACGTAAAAATACTTGTAGGTAGATATGTCAAACCTTAAAAATTGCGATCCTGCTATAGAGTAACATGTACTATTTTGTGACACCATGAAATACGAGAATCTCGCCAATTATATAGCTCATGAACTGATTTATCACGAAAACGACGCTATGTCAATTATCGTTGACATTAATTTTCTGTTGTTTTGGTGAAACTAAATATTCACGATTTTTTTTTCATAATGTACAGCTCTTTACCTTCCAAAAAAAACAGGTGTGTAAAAAGGTTTTATCTCGTCCCTTTGCTTGATGCAATCGAGCCTCCATCTCCACCCACATAACTCTGTCAATATTTACAAGTGCCTGGAATGGATCCAAACGGCTGCGGCTTCGGCTCGCCCTGTCCTCTCCAACACCATCCAATTTAATGCGCACTCCACCGCTATCTGCAGCTTTCCACATTCACCCCTGAGGGTATCTCGACTCCTGGCGATTTGGTTACTGGTCTGTTTTGTTATTTGCATTTTACGGTGCAATCGGATGCACCTTGTTACGGTTTATTAATTGAAACTTTTAATTTTGCTAGTGGGAAACTTTCTCTTTAAGCCAATTTAACATTTAATAAACCTGTAAACCCATATCTGTACCTTTACTAAAGTAAATTGTCTTATTATTCACAATTTGTTATTGAATGGAAATTCGTAGTTGCGTGATGTGACAATTATTAAGTATACTTTGTTCCCTGGTGAGGGAAGCTTCGCTTCCGAAACAAGTGGGAAACTTTCTCTTTAAGCCAATTTAACATTTAATAAACCTGTAAACCCATATCTGTACCTTTACTTAAGTAAATTGTCTTATTATTCACAATTTGTTATTGAATGGAAATTCGTAGTTGCGTGATGTGACAATTATTAAGTATACTTTGTACCCTGGTGAGGGAAGCTTCGCTTCCGAAACAAGTTGATATTTATATATTAAATAGTGTTTTATACAAAACATTTCTTATTCGAATAGTGTCTAGGCAAACAAACTCTCATGGCCATCTTTATCTAGAAAATATATTTTATTTACATATGCTTTCATTAAAGCTTATAATATCAAAAAATCCCTTTGATGCGGAGTTTTAGTAGGTAGAAGTGACTTCCCAGCACTTTGCTTCTGATTTTCCCGATTTTCCAGAGCAATAAGTTTTCTTCTAGTATTCTTATAGCCGAAAGGAGCAGAAATATTGATTTCTTTCGATTTTAACGGTCACCCCGCCGCGCTGGTAGGTATAAAACTGAATATTCTGTTTCTACGTAAAACGATATTATACTTTAAGTAAATACCAGCCATTTCCATGAAAACAGAAAATAAGAACAGTAGATTTATTTCGTTCTTACAGATGAGTTGAAGGGTGAGTGGCACACAGCCTCCGTTGGATATACGTAAAGCGCTACACTCATCATCCCTAATTTCAACTGTCCCTGAAAACTTAAAAAAACACCCAAGAACAGCAAATGAATTACGACATTACAAAGAGCAGTTAAAATACGATGTAATTAATTACTTTTATTGCAATTTATTTATATGTCCCGTTTGGTTGCCTATTTCATACTTTGTTCTATCATTCACACGCCTGTCTACCATTCGTTTTCCAGTACATGCGGAGAACTTAGAAGTAGGGAGAGAGCTCTCCTTGCGACCATTAGCATTTTCTTTTTGCTCACGAGAATATAAGACGTCTTTCTGCATTTGTGCAAATAGAGTCTGGCGCTTTGTGTTGCGTCATTTATCGCCGTACATGAGACAGTTTGGGACCTTTGCGAGCTTAGCGCTAGATGTTTATTCTTTGAGAAATCCAATAGGAATGGTTTAACATTTTCGGCAGATTTATCCTGCTTCGGGAATGCCTCTGAATCCTCGGGCTTACTGGTTTACTCGGCCCAGGTTCAACATATTCGTTTTTATTTAGGTTACTACCGCAACATAATTGAAAATAAGATTTACTCCCTGCGCCCACGTGAATTCAATATTATGCTCGTCGAAAAAATATTTATTTTTTCTAGTCACGTTGAGGGTTTAGCCATATTTACAATTTCACGAAATTCCCACTGTACGAGTAACGACAGGCTCGCTTCAAGATTTATGGCGCAAATGTTTTCCATGTAAGAAAGCAATTTAATATACACGGAAATATTAGGAAAATATATTTCATGCTTGTTTTTATAACTTCGCCAGCAGCCTTCCATATTCACCATTCAATTTAACATTATGCTTTTTTAACGTTTTCCTTCTCGTCAGGAAAGTATTAGTTTTATTAACAGATATTATATTACCCCGCTTCGAGGGAGTGTCAACACTCTTCATTACATACAAATTATTGAAACATACGAGTATGTTTAATGAACACATGAAACAAATAAATAAACAGAACATAAAAATAACAATCGCAACTGGGACTTTAACCCAGTTCTTCTGGTTTTACCGGAATCAACGTTTCTACCAATTGAGTTATTGATACCTAATTAAATTCGGTCATTTTTATCGATCTCATGTTCTCCATTTAAATTGTCTTCAATTAATTGCTATATTATTTTGGCTGCCATGTTTTTGTTATAATTGAAAAGTTAGTTCTAACCGAATATATTTGCAATCTAGATGGTGTCTCAATTTTTCAATAGCTCAATTGGTAGATTCATAGGTCCAGGTAAGACTAGAGGATCTGGGTTCGAGTCCCAGTTGCGATTGCTATTTTTATTTTCTGTGTCTTTCTTTATCTGTTTCATATTTTCATTAAGAGTTTTTTTTTATCTTATCGTCTTCAATGATTAAATACTGGGGTTTATAAGCTATACATATTTTTATTTGTCTTTGTTATTCTATAATTGATTGTAAACCTAATTTAGAATATTTTGTTATTATCTTACTATGTGCCTTTTTATGACGTTTAAGCCCAGTTGGGGGTGTATAAATAAATAGTTTTGGTAATTTGGCATTGTGTTTTTTTTTGTAATAAATATTTACAATAGAACAGTGGTTCCCAATCTTATTTGTCTCACCGCCCTCTTTTGGAACATATTTTTCATCAGCGCCCCCATTTCATCGACTCTATGCCCCGACCCCGACACTATCTTTTCGTCACCCCTGTTCTCCATTATGTTAGCTTTTGCTCTTCATTGATATTATTGCGTATCGCAGACATTATATTATATAGTACATTATTGTTCATCTGACAACAGGTCCCGACAAACCTGGTTAGGTGTTATAACAACGAAAGAAAATTACAAAAAAAATATTCATTCATTTATAAATCGATGGAATATTTGGTCAGTTCATTTTAATCTATGATCCTTTCAACGATGTACCTACGACAAATTTGAATTCATAAAAGAAAATGGATTACGTTGTATCTCTCGAACGCCCCTTGGAGGGTTGGTACCGACCCCGTTGGAAACCTATGCTATATAATGTGACGATATAGACATCTTTATAAACAACCTCGCATATTCTAAAGAACATGAGATGTTATTAGCTACAAATGAATATGGAACTATAAGTAAATAGTATTGTTTAATCTAAAAGTTGTCTCAATACTATTTATCTTTTTTTTTTCTTAACTTTCTCTCTACTTATTATATTTTTAACTAACTAACCATCACGCTGTTTCCCCGCAAGGGTAGGCAGAGACGGCGGTCCGCCAAACAACTCGATCTTGGCGTACACTTCTTGCTTTATTCACATTCATACATCGTCTCATACATTCTCTTCTGTTATTCCGACTTCTGACATGGCCCGACTCAAGTATTTGATTAAATTGATCTTGCCATGTCTTCTTCGGACGTCCCGGCTTCTTCTTCCATTCATATTCGCGTAATTTATTCTCCTTACATTCCTTTCTTCATTCATTCACTCTACATGCCCGAACCATCTAAGCGTCCCTTTTTTTAATCTTGCTCATTACGCATACATCAGCCTTGCATTCTTTACGAAACTCAAAAATTTTCACACGATTATACATGGTTTTACCACACGTATTATGTTTTTATAATTTTTATTATTATTACCATTAACTATGTAACAATTTCTAGACATTTCATTTGAACAGTTTCAATCACTATGTACTTTTGTTACGTAATTTTATTACTACGCTACCGGTTTCGACACATCCGTGTCACTCACTAGCGTTCTTAAAACTACCTTAAATAAAACAAGTATATTAATAATTACACATTATAATATGTAATCCTGAATAATATATGGCTACAGATGTTTAATTCCCACCGACCACTCCCCTCCAAATCTGTATATGTAAATTATTTCTGTACTTGTTTCATTAAGTTAGTTTTAAGAACGCTAGTGAATGACACGGATGTGTCGAAACCGGTAGCACAGTAATAAAATTACGTAACAAAAGTACATAGAGATTAAAGCTCTTAAAACAAAATGTTTTGTTTAGTTTATTTTAGCATCACCACCTAGTAATAATTAAAACTTAACTAACTACACATGCTGTGAATTTTTTTAACTGGAGTGTTAATACCTGTATACCCCGATGCAATTTTTTAAGATGTGATAATTGTTACCATTCTGTAAATGTTTCAAACAATAAATAAATCAAATTTCATATCTCCATATCTTATGACGGATACTTAACGGAGCTTAAAAGTAGCTCTTAGTAGCATTGAACTAGAATTTATAAAAAACTTTCTACATATTTCATGACACCAGAGCTCACCGCTCGAAAGTTTATTTTTATGGAGCAGTAAAATAAATTTTCTGCTTTGGAGTCAAGTTTGTTGATCTATCCAATTAATATGCTTGGGTGAAAATAAATAATTGTATTTCTAAGCTCGTTCTCAGTATGACATACTTTTTTCCTTTAGCGTGGAAAATAATGCCGTTCGCCGAGTGTTTCATACAATGAAGCCTCCGGTTTAAAAGCGAGCCCCTTGTTATTTCGTTAATGTACAGTAATAACTTCGGCTGACAAGGAGACTTGTTCTAAAGGAGTGAGGCTGGTGTTTTAACTTATTAACGATTCCGTCTCAGATGTCAAAAGGTCAAAGAAGTCGTATTTAGGAAGCTTCAGATTTCAAAATAAATTGTTCCTCAAGTTAGCTGTAGAGGTACCTGGCCCATTCGATGTGATTTAATTTACTGTATTTCCTTTTTATTGATGTGTATTCAGAACTTTTTGTACTAAACCTTCACACCGTTTTTCCGCGGGGGCAGGCAGATGGTAATCAGAGAACGCCACACAACTCCGACTCATTGCTTCATTCACAGTCGTACATAATATATATAAGAGCTTTCTGACTAAAATACTACGAGTTAGCATGCCACGAAAAAGATTAATCACTGGAAAAGCGATTTTCTCAGAGTTTGTTTTGACGACTTATTGCGTTTTGTCAGTATGCCCTCAATATATCGTATTGACGATTTTTTTGGTTTTGCCGACGATATTTTGGCTTTTATTAAATCAATTTAACACTTTACTTTTTAGTAGGTATTTTTTAACGTTGATTTTTTTTCTTCATTTTTGGTTGGTAGTTATAAATATGTATGTACATTATGCAAACATTTATCGTTTTAATTATCGTGTTTAATTGAAAGATTTTTTGAAATTTAAATTTAATAATATTAATTAAGTTCTGGGAGTATTTCAGTTTTTGACAGCTGTTTCGGCGTTCAAAGGCAGTTTGATAAAGAGTTTGAAGCTGTCACAATAATAACAAAATCTGAAATACTTGGAGAACTTAATAGTAACATTATTAAATTGGATTTATTTATGTGTTTACGCCCAAATTGTACTTTATGTATTTAACAGTTTTTTTATCAGTACTCTACGCCCATGTTATTTAGTAATGCAGAAATGCTAAAATTCAAATAAAAAATTAACGAAGAAAGGAAAATTAAGATGTACATATATGTATAATATTATAAACAATAGCACGGAAAAAGTATAAATAATCAGAAGCAAAAGAACCTACTATTTAATGGATTTACTTTACTAAAAAAAGTTAATGGTATGTATTATTTAAATCAAATACGGTTTCAAATACTTGCTGGGTTTAGTTATTCGAACAGGTGACAGCTATTTCGTTTTCTGGGGGTATTATCAGACAGTTTGAAAATTTCAAATTGCACGCAAGCTTCGTTTCCCATCTAGTAATTTCGCCTTTAACGAGAAATGCGGGTATGCAATACTTTTAGTCGCAATGGAGTGCAGCGCGCCAATCACAACACCTGTATGGCGGTGAAACCGCGTTTCATTTATTTGCTCGTGTGTTGATTGAAATGCGTTTAAATTCAATTTGAAACCAAATTTGGAATCTTTTAAACCTACTTATTACATCTATATATAAAAATCATTGTAAGTTAGTTTGTTTGTCATCGATGTTCTCGAAAATTACTCTACCGGTTTCGCTGAAAATAGCAGTTTGTTTTTATTAATGCCGGGAAGGTTTAGAAAGTAGTTCGAATGAAATCCAATATATAAAACTGTTGCATTAAAATAAGTAAAACATTGAACCCGACATGTTTTATTTAGGTCAGCCCATAGATAGCCAGGTTAGCCACAGATTGCATATTCAAAGGAAGATGATTTGTTTGGGTAAAATATTTTCAAAATGGAAAACACGAGTAGGTACCTACTTAAGAACTTTATGATTTAGATATATTTTGGAAAAATAAACATTTGGAATGAAATAAAATATTCAATTGAATGTTTCTTTATTTGGAGATAGTTACTTTCGCTGTCAAATCAATAATGGCACCCTAATGATTAGTGAAAAAGCCCGAGAAAGGCCGGGTACACATTAGCTAGTTAGCCAATATATTTGTTCCGAATGTTAATTATCTCCTTATTTTATTTATGGTCTACTGCAATCAATAAAACATCTTTGACGTTTTTTAATGATGTGTTGAGCTAATCCAGTGATGTTTACTGATTTATTTAACTGTGATTTTATTTAATTTTATGATCATTTACGTGCTGGATAGCACTAGACTTTTTTTTTTTTGACAAATTGACATAAATGCTATCTACCGGCCCAATTAGGCCCACTCCTTATTTCATAATGGTGAAAAATAGATTGATTTTAGATTTTTTTTTTTACTTGCAAATGGGATGGCGGTATTGAAGGATGAAGAAATGAAATTTGAAATTAGTACTGAAAAATTGATAATCTGAAGAATGCGAATTGGTTTGAAGCTGAGGTCGGAAGTTATAGGTTCACTTGCGGGCGTCGAGGGTTCAATTCCTTGCAAGCTAAGTCTTTCATCATTACACAACGATGGGAATAGGCAGAATTAAAATATTGTCAGATGTTGAGGACACACGGGAAAGAGATGTCACGATCAAGTGATTCAAATACTTGAGCCGGATCATCTCAATAGTCAGAATAACAGAAGAGTATGTCTGAGACGATATAATATGAATGCGGATGAAGCATGTAGTGTGTGCCGAGAGTGAATTGTATGGCGGTCTATCCTCTCTGCCCACCCCTGCGGAGAAACGACGTGGTGGTTAGTTAATTAGTCGGATTATTTGTCGGTAATGTCTTTTTTCATTAAAAAAACCAAAAACACTATCAAATTTTGTACAATTATTAGCAAATGTTTATCTATAAATTAATAATCTACATCTCGCTCTGCAATGGGGTCGATTACCGCGTGAACCGCATTTGCGGAGTCCGGAGTTCATTTCATTTCAAATCATTCGAATTTCATCGACTTTTTCTTACGTTTCGCACTACAGTAAGGTAGACATTTAATTGGACTGCGTAAAGTTCCTCGATTTCGCTTAGTTCGACCGACGATCTTGAAAATATTAACTCAATACTTGTAAAACAACACTTTTAATACAATTCTGCATTATTGTTTATCAAAATTTTCATTTAAAGATGAAAGTTATCGAACCTAAAAAAAATTCAGGAACTACTTCGTATTTATACGACATTTTTTCGTATCTGACAGTTAAGATTTTTTATTTTCGCCTACTAACTAACTAACCATCACGCCGTTTCCCCGCAGAGGTAGGCAGAGAGGACTGACCGCCAAACAACTCGATCTTGGCATACACTTCTTGCTTCATTCATATTCATACATCGTCTCATATATTCTCTTCCATTATTCTGACTTCTGACATGGCCCGACTCAAGTATTTGATTCACTTGATCGTGCCATGTCTTCCTCGGGCGTCCCCGTCTTCTTCTTCCATTCACATTCGCGTCATACATTCTTCTTACACTCCTTTCTTCGTTCATTCGCTCCACATGTCCAAACCATCTAAGCGTCCCTTTTTTAAACTTACTAATTACGCTTATATCAGTCTTGCTACGAATTTCAACATTTTTCACACGATCATACACGGTTTTACCCACACATTCGTCTCAGAGATCTCATTTCTGCGGCATTCAGTTTACTTTCATCCTTCCTCTGCCAATTCCATGCCTCACTGCCATACATCAGGGTTGGTATCAGCACTCCATTGTGGACTGCTAGCTTTATTTTCGCGCCTAGCGGAATTAATGTGAACTATATAAACAGAAAAAAAAATTAACCTTATTCTATTGTACTTATATTTTTAATCAATAGACTCGTTACTCTTTCTAATATTTAATTGAACACCTCCCCAGAAGAAGGGACTATCATTGTTATATTGTTATACTCGTACATTAATTAGGTCAAAGGTGTTTTTTTTTTGTGGAATAATGATTTACGCTGGACATTTTTTCTTTTATTTTGGCTACACTGCTATAACTAATATCTGTATTTGGTTTTTTTTCTACGCATGTAATGATGTATAGGCGGATTCCTTGGTTAAGTGGTTATGATCCTTGGTCACAATTCCGGAGATCGCGGGTTCAAATCCCATTAATGTTATTAATTTATTGATTAATTTGTATTATTTCACAATTTATTCATTATAAATATTTCGTACTATATTTGCGGCACGTTCTAGAATGGTAGATACTTTCAGTATCGCCATCGAGAAAGATCACCATTCAGAATCGAAACGTTTCTTGAAATGACTTAAACGGGCAAAACGCTAGTGCTAATTAATTTCTTATATAAATAGGAAAATAAAAAAAAGGTAAGCTCTTAATGAATTCGTACGCTTTTCACCAATAAGCGACACGAGGAAATGATTTTTTTTTTAGTTCGTATAATATAGTCCACACTTAATACCGCAAAGCCTAAAAAAATATTGTTGCTAATTGTGTTTCATGTGATAATTTCATTTACAACGCCTGTTAGTTTAGCGATTCACGTGAACAACGCAAATAGCCCGGAGACATCGGTACCTGACTACGTCATCTGAGATAACGTCCGTAGTCTGCATATCTGTAGGTGTGCGCGCCTCCCCCTCCTCCTGACCTGAACCGTCCGAGCCGCTGCCGGCAATGAAGTCGCCAGTTGATAAGTTTTCACAGGTAGGGAGGAAGCTCCGCCGATGAGTTACGTGAATACTCCTCCGAGAAACTTTTGTCATAATATTATCTTTTCATTGATGTTTTGCCTCTGAAAGTGAATTTTCCACGCTTAAGCGGAAAACGAAACTCTCGAAATGTTTTTTTTTTATAAACTACTTTCGTTTTCCAGAAATATTAATGTCAAAGACTTTTTTAAAAATATTTACGTTTTAAGATATATTTATTTTAATTAGTGGTCTGTTCTTTTTCAGAAACTTTTGCGTAACGTCAAATACGATAGTATTTCATATCAGTATAGTCATAGTCTTGTTTTGCAGTTAAGCATCTGTACCCATATATTATTTAGTATTACGTATTATATATTTATTACTGTCTCAGAACAGACATAGTCTAGAGAGGCGGTTAATGTATAGCTGCATTATGTACATTGCGCAGTTTTTGTAAATTTGTTTATTCACGGCTTTATTGTTTATTTCTTCCGTCGCTGTTTCAGAGTTTCCAACATTTATGAAATAAGCTTATTTTGTGCTCACTGGACAATAAATAATTGTACAATGTCTAAGATATTCTGTTTAGTATTTTGAAGCTTTTTTATCCTATTTGTATTATTCTCTCTAGTCTCGAGTAAGAGATGAAGAGATGATCGCGTCCAGAGATGTTTTTCTTCTTAGAACTATTAATTTGTCACTGGTCGAGGTTCACACATATAAATACAAACTTAATGTTACAATAATACTATAGGCTTTGGTGACAAACGCTGAAAGGGATTATTCAAAAGGAAAGCTCTTTACACTAGTTTACAAGTTTACATACACGTGATGTTATATTGTAGTATTTTCTCGGTTTGGACGTTGGAATTATATGGCAGATAATAAAGCAAAAAATTGTTTTTAAATTTCTAAATAACTGCTTGTTTCAATTAATAGCTTTGATGGCCTCCATGGTCGAGGGGTAAGGCTCTCGACTAGGAATACGAAGGTCGCTGGTTCAAATCCGGGCGTGCGCATGTAAATTTTATTTAATTAATTTGTGCTGTTTCACAATTTATTCATATAAAAATAATATGTAGTGTATTTGCGCGCGTTCCAGAGTGGAGGATACTCTCAGTGTCGCCTCGGTGAAAGACCACCATTCAGAATTGAAACGTTGCTTGAAATGGCTTTTAGTCGTATTTGGTGACCAGATCTGAATAGCCAGGTATTTCCCCACCTTCTTCTTTACTTCTCCTTCCCCTCCCCAATACCTCCAGCCTCACAATATTCCCCAATTGGGGATGCCATAGTCTCACTGGCTCCAGACGGTTGGGAGCAGTTGGGACTCTTGTGGAGTTTTCATATATATATAAAAAAAAACAAAGTAGCTATCCAAAAGTATTAGTATAATCAGTCTAAAAGTATTCTATGCCATTATTACCCCACATACATAGATCGTAGTTGCCTCGAAAGCGTCAAAATTGTCAGAGAATGTTATGTTCAAAGCCGCGGTGTTCCTTCTCCGATATTCACAATTCTGCGTGAAAGGAAATTGGGTTGGAAAAACCTTATCGCGGAATCGACAATGTAAATTCTAAAATTTTGTTTAACATAGACTGAACAAATGCGATAGAAGTGAATTTGCTTTATGGTAGACCGTGACAAGTTGTATTTTGTACATGCGGTTATATCAACACCTTTAAAACGGTATTGGTTTGTTATATCGGAGTACTGTATGCGTACCGAACCCAACACGCTCGCTTGAAATGCCGAATAAAACTATGTCCTACCGCATGTACATTTTTTATTGAGATTTTATCGCTGATATGCCACGATCAGAACAGATAAAAAGCTAAAAGTGGACGTCTCATGCGTCGTTTCGGAATGAGTAAATCGCTCATAGATTCTCAACGAAATTATTTTTGCACTACATTCACTGTTCGTTAGTCTGAACTGAAGCCATTTAAAAAGTAATCAAATCCTGCGGCATATGTCATAAGAAATATAAAATATCGCGGCGATATATATATTTGTTTTGTATTTAATATTTTATGTAAAATCACTTTTTTGTATTATTATAAAATGATTAAGAAATATTTTGTATAAACCACTATTTAATATATAAATATCAAAATGTTTCGGAAGCGAAGCTTCCCTCATCCGCATACACAGTATACTGAGAAATAATGCCAAGAATAGACAAATAATAAACATAGAAAAATAACAACAATAACAATTAGACTAGACAAATTACAAACATAACCAAGAATTAACAATAAGTGATGAAAGTAAGTAATTAATTAAGAATGATAAAAAATAGAAAAAAAACGATAAAGATTATATTTTAATTAAATCAAGGGTCTATACATTAATTCGTAACCATTAAATTAACCATTATTGGAAATACTTCAAGAAATTTTAATACAAGAGTTAAGGTGATTGGCCCTTGAGGTGATTTTCCCACGAAAACGGCGCTATAGAAGTAATCCAATTATTATTATTATTATTTAAGGAGCACCTAATGTGTTTAAGTAATAATAATTATTCTGAACGGTAGTCCGATGACCACAAGACACTGATTTATATTCTGTTACTAAGGATTGCACCGTAAAGATCAATCTTGTGTGTTTTATGTTCATGGATATCCTATTTAGTATTGGTGTTTTTGCTCTGTGCTAAGGTGACCTCAGTCGGAATGTCACCTGAAACAAAGTTGCCAAATGTGACCTTAATGGATAATCGGTGAATCGTTTATATCAAATAGCGAACACCGGTATTAATGGTTTTCGATCCACACTGTTTTTTTTCCTTAATGATGGCTTGACCCCGATTGATGATGACTGGCTATTTTAGTCGTTATTTTATCGTTATTCTATGACGTCTCGGTATTGTCTATAATGGCCCCCACGTCTTCGACATCCTTGCCCCAGGATGTTTGTACGCCAATTCCGATACCTTATTTTTTTCCTGCTCGTATAGAGCCCATTTATTTTAGAATAATGAAATATAAAACTTTTGCTTTGCGCCATTCCTGATTAAGGTCAGGTTTTAAATTTCATTTTGAAATGTAGTATTAAATGTATTTTTATTTATAATATGAACGACTATAATACTTTTAGAGAAATATTTCCTCAATGGCGATGTATTAAACTAAATAATAAATTTAATTTTTATAAACCTACATTACATTAATTTACCTTCCCTTAATAATATATAGAAATCCCTTAATAATAATCAGTCCATTATTAACAATAAAAAAACGTATCCTGCAGTCCCATTTTAAATATGTTTCCTTTCACCCCTCCCTCAATCGCTATATTTCCCCCCACTCTTTACTAATCCCTAGTCGCGCCCCCACCCCCACTGAAACATTTACTATGTATGTTCTGCCATAATTTTGTAATATTGTTTAGTATATATTTTCCCCTGACGATGGAACGGTTGTTCCGAAACCGGTAGGCGTGAAAAATAAATGTGGTTAAAACATAGTTTGCTTGTTTCATTTGATGTTAATGGATAACCACAAAGTGATAGCTTCATACAATAGTATAAAAATATATATATTTTGATTATTTTTAAAGCGCCGTTTTCGTTGGAAAATCATCTCAAGGGCGCTTGGAATAAACTAGTTAAGAATAAGAATTATAATAAGACGCGGATGATTCTACGGGCTCACTCTGAAATAGGCTTTTCAATTTTTGTTGTTGTATTAAATAATTTATTTATTTGTTTTATAAATAAATGAAAGGTTTTGCATTGGTCAGGGAACGAATACGTCATGCTACAAAAAAACTATTCAACCATTGTGCCATCAATTGTGTTGCAGTGGTAATGTTTTTGCAGAACATCGTATCGATCTCATACGAATATCGTCAAGGTCGTGTCGAATTTCCTTCGTGTCAGCAGTACCCGTAGCCCGGCAAGCGGTTCGATGGAGATACATAACCGTTTGCATTGTTAATGAAGAAATAAAATCTAGATGTGATTGCTACGAATATATTCTATAAAGGTTTTATTTTATTATTGATTACTGTTGATTGTATGCCTTGAAGTGAATAGACTCCACCCACTAACAGAAGGCAACCCTCCTTTGTTAATTGGTAGCTTTGCCTTTTTTGCTCCTAGTTGCTGTAATAATTAAACAGTTAATATTTCCCCTAGGCGAAACCCGCAATCGGTTATTCGGCTATAAAACATTATTTAACGTACTTCATTTCGATGTAAATTATTTTATTCGTTCGCAATAGTGTAATTTACTAATTTTCCTGTCACTTACAGGTGTCGAGAATTGTGAAAATTGAAATATTTTCCCAGTAAGTAGTGTTGGGCGCTTTTATATGTTTTAAATGGATAATGATCAAATAATTCCAGTGTAAAAATATTAATTTCGAGTCTAAATTTTGATTTGTTTTGGAATTTGTTATACTTTATTGGATTTTAATGTCCTTGGTGATTGTTGCGGGAGGGGGGAGGGGCATCCATTAGGGCCTTTAAAAGTAATCATGGTTAATTTTGAATTTGGAACTCGAAGAAACGGTTACTTTACACCCTATTTGCTAACGATCTCCTTGATTTGTGTGCGTATAAATCAATTTTAGCCAACTTCCGGACATTGAAATAAAATTCACGAATAGAGCCCCTCTGAAGAAAGTACTCGCAAAGAATATTTTCAGTATCTCCCCAATGATAGGTTGCCACTTAGTATTGAAGGCTCTTCCAAGCTTCTTCAATTCTTAATAACATTCTTCTCGTTCATTTACTTGCGCCTGACATAATTACCTAATATTGAAGATTTCTTATTCTCACAGGCTGCGGGCAGTTCTTACGGGTTGTTACATTAAGAAAAACGACCCCCCCCATTAATTTTAAACCTTTTAAGGAGAACAAAAAATCAATAATTAATTCGGAGAGTCTCAAATTTTCCGTTTTTTTCGTCAGATTATATGTCTGATTCGGAATAATGAATTAGGCGAAACGCCGTATGGTGGAAACAGTCTGTAAGTGATACAATGCTGAAATGGATTTAAGTATGTATACTATATTTTGTTGTTGAAATACTTAATATTGTTTGAGTTACTTCATTTTATCAATTTATTGTATACTGGTAAACTTTTTATTCTTTCTTTAAATATTTAAACTGAACGCGTGAAACTTACTTATTACGTTGAGTTTTTTTTCTTATTTTTATTGTTAACTTTGCGCAGTAGCAACATTATTATAAAAATAAAAAGTCGGATGTAAATCCGAGAGACTGTTTAAGTTTGCAATTGAGTTCGGGTAGAACTTTGTAAACATCATAAAAATAGCTGCCAATAATATGAGATTAAAAATGGAAATTAATATTCACAAACCTTGAATTTGAGATATGATATCGGTGAAGATGACACAAATTGAACTTGTCTCATTAGCTAAATCGGTTGAGCGTTGCCCCGGATAGGCAGAGGACCTGGGTTCGAGTCCCAGAAAGGACAGAAACTAAAAATATTTTATCTTTTGTCCGATTTCATCTTTCATTTAGGTTTGTTAATATTATTTTCTTCAATGATTAAACATTATTTTAGTTTTTGTTCAAAGCTTTTCACGACCAATGAAGGCTCTCTAAAGGATGAAAAGTTTCCGGTTGAGAATTAATTGGTTTTTCAGCCTGCTGCCTGTGATGGGTTCATGTAATTCTATTATATTTGTGTTGTTTATGCGATACGTATCGTATGAATATTATTCCCTAGAATTATCGCATTGATAAAATAATATTATAATGGATTCCCTATATATAAACGTTTGTAATTCTTTGCCTAAATTTAATATTATTTTCTTCAATGATTAAACATTATTTTAGTTTTTGTTCAAAGCTTTTCACGATCAATGAAGGCTCTCTAAAGCATGAAAAGTTTCCGGTTGAGAATTAATTGGTTTTTCAGCCTGCTGCCTGTGATGGGTTCATGTAATTCTATTATATTTGTGTTGTTTATGCGATACGTATCGTATGAATATTATTCCCTAGAATTATCGCATTGATAAAATAATATTATAATGGATTTCCTATATATAAACGTTTGTAATTCTTTGCCTAAATTTAATATTATTTTCTTCAATGATTAAACATTATTTTAGTTTTATTTCAAAGCTTTTCACGATCAATGAAGGCTCTCTAAAGCATGAAAAGTTTCCGGTGAGAATTAATTGGTTTTTCAGCCTGCTGCCTGTGATGGGTTCATGTAATTCTATTATCTTTGTGTTGTTTATGCGATACGTATCGTATGAATATTAGTCCCTAGAATTATCGCATTGATAAAATAATATTATAATGGATTCCCTATATATATAAACGTTTGTAATTCTTTGCCTAAATTTAATATTATTTTTTTGTAAAATTATAAAAAAATAAAATACTTTGTTTAAAATTTAAGAGTACGTGCTAAAGGACACGGTCATAATATAATAAATCTTGTTTTTTTTTCACTTTTCATATCCCATAGTAAAGTGCAATGGGCAAATATTTACTGTCTTCCGTTTCATTTAGGAATAATTTTTCACCGTTTTTAAATAAAACGATAAAATTTAACTTATTTTGTACTGAATATCATTCTAATATCAAAACACAAATTCTTATTAAAATATGCCATGATTTCCTTTTCGCCCTTTCCATTCCAAATTCCATCAAAATGCTCAAAAACAAAAATTCACCAAATTCCTCATCCCCCAGCACACATCAAAATGTTTTTTGCCGGCGCCTGTTTCAAGCGAACCGTTTAGCCGCCTTTCTTATGAAACATTCAAGTAAACATAAGCGTATCACATCAAGCGGCAAATCTACCGCGATCTTTATCCGCATCTTCCCTGAGTTTCTTTCCCACCCAGACGTCCCAGCCATCCCTTCTGGTTCTAGCCAGTGGCGCACAGTGGCTGCTTTCTGCTTGTGGCCTAGATTAAAAAAATATGCACCATGTCGATTATGGTCGCTGGTACGAAACCCGGATTGAACGAAAAAAGGTTTATTAATATTTATATGTATGATTTAAAATTTTAAATAATGTAATGTGTTTGCACTTCGGTCCAGAGTGGAATATATTCTCAGCATAGCCCTGGTAAGAGACTTCCATTCAGAATCGAACTGTTACATGGTTTAGCTATGTTTAGTGACCATATCTGTATAGCCTGGTACTTCCTTACCTTCCTTTCCTCTCTTCCCTTTTCTTATAAATTTTTCCCCCACTTCCTCCACACATTAAACATTCCTTAAAAAGGGTTGCCATAATATTAATTGACCGGTCAGTGGCTGAGTTGGCATCACGTTTGGGTCTCACCCAGGCGTCGTGAGTTCTATTCCTCGGCTGGCTAAGTCCTCCATTTACGACACAAGCAACATTTTCCGCTTACTGTGATGGTAGTAGGAGATTTTCAAATATTGTCAGGTTATTCGTAACCAGGGAATATTTGTCTTTCTTTAAAAAAAAATAATAATAAGGAACTCCAGTCCATCCAAAAAAATATTTAAAAAATGTATATATATATATATATATATGTCAGTAATATACCTTCCAACTTAAATCCGAGAATAATTTTTTTTTTTTAGTTCATTTTCATGGTTAAATTAATAATAAAAAAATTAACCCACCCAAACGGCCCGAATCCGAGTGGTAAGTAGCAGTGACAGCGTGACGTCACACAAGCGTCATACGGTCACACGAGATGAATTTTAACAGGAAGAACGAAACATGGCTTTGGATGAGATGGTTTTTTATTAACTTTTAAATTATCTATAAATTCTACGTATAATATATATAGCTAATAAAACTTCTATATTCTGAATCGGATTTGTTGATCTATATGAATATATAGTTTTTAACTTATGCGGTATCCAGTGGCGTGCATCGATCTGTGACCAAAGGTAGGCTGTGTGTAGTTTGTCAAGTTCGGGTATGAAATTGTGCACTGAATATTTGAAAATGGCCATTTTATTATCTAAATAGTGTAAATTTGTGAAATAAAATTAATTCAATATTTATGGAGAATTTTTTTTTATTAATAAAAGTCTTTGATAGTTCTTTTTCTTAGGGTAGGCAGAGCTTTTCAGCCTTTATGGACTGCACGCCACTGGCGGTATCATACAACAAAATCATGTCAATGTCTTCATGTTGAAGTTGGGTGACCAGGAATCTGAGGTCTTTTCTATTCCTAATCTATGGCATGCTTCAGCTTCTCCATCGGAATGCTAGTCCACTCCACCACCAGACACTTTACTGTCTTTGTTCTCTTATTTCAGAGACCTCCTCCTTCAGGATCAATCCGGGATAAATCTCATTTCAGACAATGTCAATTAAAATATTTGCGATATGTTTTCATCTTAGCATCTAGCACGAAAATATCACCATACGCCACTCATGGGTGGATCATTTAATGAAAAATGCGAAATCATTCTTATGTGTAGTATGAAATCATAGATATGCCCACTAAAATATCTTGTTCAGCTCTCTATTTCAGTGGATATTATGTAAGAAAAATATTATTCAATAAAAAAACACGACAATTTGGTAGAATCATGTAATAATGATAGTGGAATATAGAATACCTTTAGTTTGAATCACAATCCGTCTCTCCATGTGTCTTACATATACCACGACTAGAATTTACACATTTTATTTCGGAATCACGTCGGCAGTCTGCCTTTGAAATATAAGTATTTTTTTCACAGTAGTCTCTAAAAAAGTTCGTTTTAAAAAAATTAAAACCCTCAACTGTCTGCTGAAGTTAATCTCAGATTGAACTAACCCCAAGCCTCTACGTGCAGTGGAAATTATTATATTCTTGTATGCGTGCCCGCGAGTGCTTTTGACAGTGAGGGAAATCGTGGGTTTTAAACTGCGGAATTATACCGAGAGTAAACCCCGGATTTTCTTTAGGGTAGAAAAAAACACTTCTCAAGTAGGTAGTTTATTCCAATGTAACTGTTACCCAGGACACTAAAAGCAGGAGGAGTATATGTTAAACCTTTGGAAATTTAATCTTATTTGCTACACTTAACATTGTGCTATCTTTTTACTTCCGCGCTACACTCCCAATGACTCGAGGGGAAGAGACGGAGTTAACACAAAATACATATCCATGTATTAGGTCTGGATGTAAACACTACGAGCGAAAGAACGAAATTTATGTTCGTGTCATTATTTTTATCTCCAGTACAAAATCTTTATGTGGTATCAAGATGATGGTAAATTAATCTGAACATGTATTTTACTACATAATAATACTTTATTTATTTATTTAATGTAATCAAATTTAATAATGTTCTTATTATCACGTCTGGTTTCTCAGTATATCGATTTCACCGGTAATAAATCACTTTAAACATCACAAAAATTGAAATTGGGTAGAGGTAAATAGAATCATATAAATAAGTCATCTCAACGTGGCTTAACCGTAGTTTGAAAATGGCCTTGAATTCCGAAACAGTTGTCACAATAATAAAAAAAAACTAAAATACTTGCAGAAAACGGAACAGTTTTCACGATAATAGAAAAAAACAGTTGTCACAATGAAAAGATGTTAATCAAAAAATCCCCTAACAATATTAAAGTAAACTACAAACCAGAGGTAATAAAGCTTACTGGGAATAACCAACATAATTAGAAAGTCGGCAGTCAAAGACGACTTAATGAAAAATGTAAAGAAAACCCATGTAATAGAATAAATCCCTTTTATTATCTGCACACCCCTCCTCCCCCACATGTTGCGTATATAAACCGTAGTTTAAAATGAACTTTTACCAGTCTGAAGATGGCTTTAACAAGCTGAAACCGGTCACGGTGAAATAAAATAAAAGTGGAAATAAGTTTTATATGTGGGTTATTATATCATTAATTATATTAGATAGTATGACAGCAATCTTTATATACTTTTAGATTTTAGATAGTGCTTGAGTGAATATAATATGCTGTACCGCATTGTTATTATATATAATATGTATTATATATTTTTTTGTTTGATTCCTCAAAATAGTGAAAGATTGGACAAAACTGTTCAGTCCTGTTAATCCGAACAAAGATTAAATTTGTCTGAACTTTTTGATATTAAATAACATATTTAAATGGAATCAAAAATCATTTATTGGCTTTCGGAAAATCGTTGAAAACGATTGTAAATTATTTTGAATGAACATTTCTTTTAACGGAGGCAAGTACGAAATCCGGCATACAATACATTACTATTTAATTTTAATTGTTTGAAATGGGAAATGTTACGAGTTTTTGATGTCCAATTCGTCCTGTTACCAACCCTTTGATGGGTTTTTTCAAAGATTCTCAAACTTTAAATTTTCGGTCATTTTAGTATCGCTAACTTTGAGAACACTGTTTAAAATTTATTTATTTTTGCATCGTTTAAAAATTACATCCTACGGCAATATTTCTATGATTTGACTACTTGTTACTTGGCTTTTTTTCGGCGAGGTCAGTATTTCCCATTAATCTTCGTGCGATTTATATTAGATTATTTGTGTATACCGCTAAGCAGGCCTATGAATGAATTAACTAACTAACTAACCATCACGCCGTTTCTCCGCAGGGGTAGGCAGAGAGGACGGACCGCCAAACAACTCGATCTTGGCATACACTTCTCTTCTATCACTCCGACTTCTGACATGACCCGACTCAAGTATTTGATTCACTTGATCGTGCCATGTCTTCCTCGGGCGTCCCCAGCTTCATCTTCCATTCACATTCGCGTCATACATTCTTCTTACACTCCTTTCTTCGTTTATTCGCTCCACATGCCCAAACCATCTAAGCTTCCCATTCTTAATCTTACTCATTACGCTTACATCAGCCTTGCATTCTTTACGAATTTCAATATTTTTCACATGATCATACATGGTTTTACCACACATTCGTCTCAGAGATCTCATTTCTTCGACATTCAGTTTACTTTCATCCTTCTTCTGCCAATTCCATGCCTCACTGCCATACATCAGGGTTGGTATCGGCACTCCATTGTGGACTGCTAGCTTCGTTTCTTTGGACAAATTTTTGTTAGCGCCAACCGCGTTCAGTCCTCCGTTAATGGAGTTTTCTGCATTCACCCTTCTTTCAATATCCCTATCAGTCTTTCCATCTCTCGTAAACATACTTCCCAAATTAAAAAAAAATCATGATACTGCCACTCGTGTAGGTCTCCTACTCTTTCTCATGTCTTACATCGTTTCTTTGATCAACTCCTCATGTCTAATGATGCAGTATTAACTATGTTTAAGCCTCCTAACACTCTTTCGTCCTGCAGGCTTATTTAGTGGTTTGCTACATTCCATCCTACATGTTATCTGTGCGTCCCATCCAGCGAAACCGTCTCATCGTCTTCTTCTGTCTTAGTCGAATGATTTATCTATTTTAATGAAAACTCGGAGTTCTCACGGTCTCCAGGCATCCCGATAACTTGCTATAGCCATCTGAATGGTGCATATTTTCAGCGCAACTCATTTTGAAAACCTTAGCAGCTTATAAATGACCCATCCCAGACTTTCCGCAGTACAGTGTCCGCCGAATGCCCCCGGGACGCAGCCCGATGGGGAATGTCGAGTGCGGAATTAGTGAGTTGGCGTTCGATTACTCTCATTGAATACATCAACTGGCGGCGGACGGATAAGTACGCGATCGGTTTAAGCCTCATCGTGAGAGGGGTGTATTGCAAAGTGGTCGATTGAATACTCTACTGAATTTATCACCGTTAACCTATTATTGCTGCCATGTTCTGGTCCTTAGAACATTTCAATTAATTGGTTTTATCAGTTAGTGTCTTTTTCCGGTGACATGATTTACCCAATTTTATACTTATATTTAACAAATTGGTATCTTGTACATCAATTTTTCTTGTCGATACAGAGATTTTTGCGCGCAGTATCCATATTTTAGATTAGATTTGATTTGACAGCCTCCGTGGTAAGGTCCTCGACCACGAATCCAGAGGTCGCGGGTTCGAATCGCGGCATGCGTAATTAAATTAAATTTAATTGAATTATGCTTTTTCGCATTTAATTAATATAAAATAATATATTTTTCTTACCCATACTTACGGAACGTTCCAAAGTGGTAGATACTCTCAGTGAAATAACACCATTCAGAATCGAAACGTTGCTTGAAATGACTTTAGCCACGTTTGGTGACCAGATCCAGGTACTAAGAGCCAGGTACTTCTCCGCCTCCCTCTCCCCCATCCCCTTCCCTTTACCATACCCTTCAGCGTCACAACATACGTCAATGGGGGTGCCATTATCTCAGTGGCTCCGGTTATCGGGGAGCAGTTTCCGTCTAAAATAAAGAAGCGGAACACAGTATTTAAGTTTTTTAATCACAATGAGGCAATAGGATTCCACCACAAATTATCAGTTAAAATATTTTTATAATGTTTTCAAATGTCGCCCGTCAGCAGAAATATAGATTCCCATTCAAAATAAATTCTATATATCTAACTAAGACTCGTAAACAAGCTTTGGGAAGTCTGACATCTCCCAAGAGGAGCTTTTATTTTTTACAAGAGAAGCACGCTTCCGACAGTGATCACTTTATTAAATTACAGCGAATGCCCACCGAGTATTACTAATAATATTATTTCAACCCGAACTGCGGCACATTTCTCCAAATGGCGAGATGTCGCAGGCCATTAGGCCGTCTAGAAGGTATGAATCATATTAAATAATTATTTTTTCCTACCCTGTTTTAGCGCTCGGGACATCTGTAACTTTAGCCAGGGTTTCTTGGCCGCAACCGGCAATTAATTACTTTATTCTATCTTAGTTTTATTCCACCTGCGTAGAGGCACGTGAATTATAATTAATTTTATAGTGGGAAGTGACCCATAATCGTGAACTGGCGCTTTCTTTACAAGCACATTTGATTG
The DNA here is from genome assembly GCA_022606495.2 of Halesus radiatus. Lineage (NCBI taxonomy): Eukaryota > Metazoa > Arthropoda > Insecta > Trichoptera > Limnephilidae > Halesus > Halesus radiatus. Next base: position 59,689 of record JAHDVE020006892.1, read on the forward strand.
CTATTACCAAATTAGGATACATTTAATTGAATTGCACTATCAATTTCAAATACAAATTTGATCGACACCAAACCTTTTGACTCTGAACTTATTAGATTAAATTATTAATTTATTTATATTTTTTACAGGCAAAAATCTACCAAATGTGAAATGATATTTGTTACCTATTTTGATAATACATTTTTAAAACCGTTCCATGTGAAATTAAGAATTTCCCGAGTAAAACTTAATCAACAATATTAATATAATTCAAGAAAATTCTTGTATTTTTGCTTGTAACGCTAGAGACATCCCGTGTAAGTAATGGGCTCTACTTTACCTTGTTGTGTTTTTACTTTAACATTATATTTCACTCGTATACAAGTCGTGCCTTTGTTCCCACGTGTTTACTGCTTCATGTGAATAACTGCCGGCCGTACCATGAATGCAAATCTTTTGGTCGTATTTATTAATTTACCGACTTTAATGACTTATTTCAGTAAATCTCAAGGAATTAAATAACGAGCTTTCAATGAATGTTGATCATTTTTCACTGCAGTGTATTTAACTTTTGTTTACTACTCGACAATATTTAACCTTCAGTTTACCCGCCTTTTCAAGCGCTGCACACTTGAAGAGCAAAATTGTGAAAATGTATGGAGCTTATTTCAGTTATATGGGTTTTATATGCTAATGCGTCGAAAATAAATTTCATTTCAAACGTTAAACCTTTCCGAGTGGGGGTATGCTTTTGTGACGTGTGTTGCCAGCCTTCTATTTCAAAGACTTGAGTTTTCTGACGTTTTGACTTCCCCTGTTTCTGGCTTTTTTTTAACGGACAATGTTCTTTTTGAAATGCGTACAAGTCTCGTTTGTGTGCAGACTATTATTAAAACTCCCGCATTACTGCTTCAAGTGTGTCCTTTTATTATGTGACACCATACAGGAGTTCAGATGCCGGAGGCATTGGGATAATGATACCCCATCAGTTAGGTGTAAAGTGGAATAAAATGACAATGTAAAATAAGAATAATGCCGATTTTAACTTTTAAAAATCAAGTCAAGGGTTTACCACAATGAATACAAGCTAAAGCCATTGCAAGACTATTTTTAATTCCTACTAGCGTTATTTTCATATGGGCGATACTGATTATATCTTCCAATCGACCACATGCTGTAAAACTATAGTATTTTTTATTTATTTTGCTGTACGATTTCTGGGCCTAGGGGGAATGATCCTATCGCTCTGCCACAGTATCCGTACGATGATGAAAAACAAAAATTTCGATAATTATTTGTTTTTCATCATCTCAAATAAACAACAACAAAAAAACCGTTTGGTTTTATACAGAAATAAAATCATTCGCTTTAATTTGAAAATCACAAATAATAATGAATTATTTACCAGGCAAATACGAAGATTGAATTCGTATGAATGATTTTCTTGACAAACTGAAACGAACCGTTTTTCAGGACAAATTCAAAGCACAAATAATGACACACTGTGCCGAAAAAGCTCTTCTAGAAAATATGTTATTCGTTTCACCTTTTTTTAAAAATAGATTTGGATTACCTGAAAATACGTTTCTTACGTTACAATATTCATTTGACGAATTTGTCAACATATTTTCCGCGCATAAAATATGAAGCTTTCCCTTTGTTTCATGGAATACATTAATTCCATTTATTTCCCCAGCGCTTTCGGTTGCCAGACATCAGGCTTGTGTCGTTAAACCGAGGCTGAAGCTCGTGCATTTAAGTAAATGAAATGTATTGTATCCATGCAATAATGTGCATAATGTTTCATTTTTTATTCAACCCGGATTATTTTGTTACTGGCGATGTATCGGTCGTTTTATGCCCCCGCTTTTTTCCATTACTTTTATTTGTATTTATGTTATCGTTTTATTGGTTTAGCTGCAACATTTCTTCTTTTATCATCATCATTTTATATTTTGATTGCGATATAATTTTTCCAGTTTACTTAGCGGTCGAGTTTCGCCGGCTTTGTTGTGTAAGCTTTTCGATGTCGAGTTTTTACTTTGAATCCTATGATTCCAGGTTCATTTTCTGATTTTAACACATAGCATAATGCTTCCTTAATTTTGCCTTTTAAAAAATATACAGCCTTTTCGCTTGAATTTATTTCGATTTTTTTTATGCGAACTGTTAAGTACCTATTATTTTTTGTTCCTAATTGTACATTACGATTCTGCACTCGACAATGGACTGTTTTTTCTATCACCACATAATATGTACATATTTATATGTAGAGGTGTTGTGACACGCAATACTACAATTAGACATGAACTCCCTATTACATTGAGTGTGCATTTTTCACTCGATCCACTGTCGATATTGACTTTTTTCTAGGACATAATTTAAATGGTCCCCTTAACCCCAACTATCCTGCTTATTAAAAAACATTAAACACAAAAATGCTTTCTACTTTCGCACTGGATGTCCAATAATTTATCACACGCAGAAAAGGCAGCCAACGCTATAAACAAATAAATTAAATTAATAAATTTAATAAGGACAAAATACCAAAAATTACCCCGATAGTTTGCAAAATTTACGCAGCAATTGTTAACATGTCGGCAGCTGCAGTTGTCAAAACTGGTACCCCGGAAGGTTAACCGCGGCCATATAAAGAAATTCATAAAAGTGTTCTAACTCAAAACAACATTAATATTTGCGAGGCAATCCGTGAAATGAACGAAATTATTGAAAGGTCGGAAAATAAAATTTTGTGCAACGTTCCCGAAAGTATAAATGTAACAGTAACAGACAAAATTTCGGGTGACCAAATTGTTACAGAAAGAATTTCTAAATTTATAGATGTCTTAAATCTAACAATGATAAACCCTGACCGATAAAAATTCACTTCGACAACTCCCAGACAGCAAGGACAGGCAAAAATATCTTCATACGGATAACTTACGAATTTACCCTGACTCGACCCGGCCCAACAAAAGCACTTGAAAGAGTTACGAAACTAGAAGAACGAAAATCAAACGGGGAAGCAGACAACCACAAAGTACATAAATTCGTCATCCAAAAAATTTTATATTCCAAAAAACGAAACAACCAAAACACATTGAATTGCCATTACTAAAATATCAGAGGCTAAACTTAAGGACTTTAAAATACATGCCCTGACTTTGCAACATGACGTTCTCGTTCTAACAGAAACCTCGATGTAACCATCCATCAATACAGTTGAACTAGGTCTACCCTACCATCATGTTTTCCGGGCTGAGAAAAGTCAACATACCAGCTCTATATGTTCACATTATCAAAACAATACAACACATTTAAATAAATCAATTAAGAATACATTGTCAGTTAAATACGAGTAAAAACACATTATAAATGTGAAAACCTCACAGAATTCAGAATTTTAATTGAATTCTAACTAAATCGGTTTTACCGATAATAAATCATTACCCATTCATCCAAATTTTAAAGGAGTGGGGGTAAATTAAATCATATAAATAAGTGGTCGCAATGTGGATTAACCACAGTTTGAAAATGGCCTTAAACGCCGAAACAGCTGTCACAATAGTAACAATTAAAAATACTTGCAGAATTTAATAATAACATTATTAAATTTGATTTACATTAAATTTAAAAAAAATTAAATGGAGTTCTACGAATTAAACACAAAAACAATTAATAATATACCAGCTCTAAGTGTAGAGGTGGTAGCGTTATAATAGCTGTTAACAAGGAACACTCTTCAACACTCATAAAAAACCAAAAATCGTAATGCGGAACAAATTTATATCTTATTAAACGGTAAAAATCACTAAAAAAAAAGCAGTGTTCATATTCCGCCATCATCGGATATAAGCGTTGATAAAAGTAATTTTTAGTATATTGAACAATTGTCTTACAAATTTCCAAACAGCAAAATCACTATCATCGGCTACAATTTACCCAAAATCATTTGTGGCGCTCGTGATAATTCTACTGCATTTCAGAACTCTAGCTTATCTGCACCAGATAGAGAAATTATTGAATTATGTGACTTCCTAAACCTACTCAATAATAGAATATTTGATATGGTACAAACCGATATGATAATTACGGTTGATGAATCACCTGATTCGGTTCTTGCTCCCGATTATCACTACCCACTATTAGGCATCACTATATTATGTAACCCTATAAAACACCAAAATAAAACTAAAATACAATATCCCAACTTCAATAATACTAATTACGTCGCAATACGTGATTAACTATATAACATTGATAGGTCTATATTGGAAGAAGGTAACCTTGATAGAAATATTGAAGTATTTTATGAACATCTGTATAAGGCCATTGAACAGTTTGTTTCAATTAGCTTTAATTCCTCTTCAAAATTCGCTAGCTGGTTTAACAAGGACCTCATTAACTTAGTAATTGAAAAGAAAAAAGCTCGTAAAATTTACAAGGAAACTATTAATTTTTCTGATTATATAAATTTCATCAAGATAAGAATTGATTGTCATAGATTATCTAACATTTGTTATAATAAGTATATGAATAATGTTGAATTTTCAATTAGTAATAGTGTGGAATATTTTTTCAACACTTAAAAAGATCAATCACCACGAACAGAATACTACCTGTAAAATTAAAGAAACTGTCAATATATTTACCGATTTTTTAAGAATGTGAATGAAGCAGATATCCCTGATGAACACATTCCAAACTTCGAGCCAGATATAATTTTACAGCTATCTCGTATCCAAATTGAGATTAAAGACATCGCAGTGTGTATTAAATCATTGAAACCTAAATCTTGCTCAGGGCCAGTTAAAATTCCCCTCATATTCCTTAAAAACTGTGCAGGTAGTGTGTCTTATCCACTCTATCTACTCTTTAACCAATCACCCTTAACAGGGATGTTCCCGTAAATATGGAAATATAGCTTTCTTACTCCAATATTTAAAAGCGGAGGCAAGTCTTTAGTCGAAAATTACAGACTAATATGTTTACAATCGTCTATACCGAAAGTTTTTGAAAAGTTAATTTTTCAAAGAATAAGTTCGTATTTAAAATTTAATATTTCACCTTTCCAACATGGCTTTCTTTCCGGCCGATCTACTTTAACTAACCTCACACTATATGAAAGCCTTATCTCAGATGCGCTAGCTAATAGATAACAAGTTGATTCAATTTATACGGATTTTAGTAAAGCGTTTGATGAGGTTTGCCCTAAAAATTTTATGGATAAGTTGTCAAAACAAAGAATAAGTGGTAAATTTTTATGCTAGACTAAGAACTAGCAAATCGCGTGCTAGCTGTCTCTATCAAAGAACACTTGTCATGAATGAATTTGAAGCTATTAGCGGCGTGCCCCAGGGTTTGCATCTTGGTCCATTATTATTTATGCTGTTCATTAATGATGTCATTAACATATTCTCTGATGTTAACATATTGTTATTCACTGATGAAACGAAAATACAATATATAAAATCATTAAAAATATCTAAGATTGCTTGTGCCTAAAATCGAACTTCATAAAGTTCGCAGAGTGATGTACCATTAACAAACTCACACTTAATATAAAAAATGTCAAATCATTAGCTTTTTTTCAGAATAAAACACCCTCTCAAATATAATCACACACTGAACAACCATGTGTTACTATCTATAATAATAATAATAATAATTGGATGATTTGTATAGCGCCATTTTTGAGAAAAATCACCTCAAGGGCGCTGCATTAAATGAGAGACCTCGATACGTAACGTTTGATAATAAACATCTACTATTTACTCATTTACTATTCATATTAATTTCATTACTAGTAAAGCAATGAAAATGTTGGGCTTCATTATAAGTGCATATAAGATATCAAACATATACAAACATTAAAATTACTTTATACATTACTCGTTAGAAACCAATTGGAACACATTTCTTCTATATGGATATAAATAACCCTTTGTATAACAATCATTTGAAGAAACAAATTCCATTGGGAGAATCCAACACAAATTTCTCAGAACAATTTATTTCTAATTAGGTATTCCCGCGGATGACATTAATTACGATTCTCTAATGCAATCAACGCGACTCTTATTGTTAAAAGATAGAATAATATTTTCTGACCTAATTTATTAATAATAAATAATAACATCAATTTCAAATTATTAATTATTGAGATTTAAAAACCTCATTGTAATATTTAATCATTGAAGAAAATAATATTAACATATCCTAAATGAAAGACGAAACCGGAAAAAAAATACAGAAAATAAAAAGATTTCGTTCGCATCTGGGACTCGAACCCAGGTCCTCTAGGCTAGGCAGAGGACCTGGGTTCTGTTGAAATCTTTTTATTTTCTGTCCTTTTTTCCGGTTTCGTCTGTCAGTTAGGATATGTTAATATTATTTTCTTCAATGATTAAATAATAACTGGTTTGATTCCCCTAAATTGATTTCGTTAATAATTCATCACGTACCTAATAGATCAACTAGACTCAAATCACCTTATCGTTGTAACAATCCTGGCATTAACGCAGAACAAAATTAAACAATATAACGCTTGCATCGTTTTGCCGAAGTAATGAATTTTCTAATATTGATGACACCGGTGGTCTAATCCTGTAAAAGATCCATGATACAAAGTTTGTCTCCAATTAGAAGTATTAATAGATAAGTCTGCATCAATAATTGTATTTTATATATATGTTGATTAAATTACCATATACATATATTATTTATTTAATAGTATTTGTTATTTTAACTTTTTTATGCTTTATACTTTACAAGTTTTTATAGATACTTTATTAATTTTTATGCTTTTTAATTGTTTTTTTTTTAGTATTTGTTAAACTCTTTTTTGTTGTTTCTTTGTTATTGTTGTATTTACACTGTTAATACCTTAATGCTAATGGCACATGCTATGATGCCATATATTAAATAAATATATAAATGAAATAAATAAGAAAATAAATAATTTAAATTAAGCGTTCTTGAGGTTTCAGTGGGACATACAAAACTTTAATTTAGTATTTGGGCCAATAGTGCAAGAGTGGTCTAACCTCACTTTTTAAAAAAATCGAGGTACAGATCTAATCTATACCTATCTGTGACAGACACACTGTAAGAGAAAAAGTATCAACCCTCATTTCTACAGGGTAAAAAGATGTCACCATAAACACTACTTTTGAAATAGTGGTTGAACCATAAACAATACGCTTAGACTTATATATTATTAGAATTATACTTCCATAACTTTCAAAATACTCTTCTAAGATTTTCACAAAACATCCAAGGTTGACCATAAAATGAGACCTAACCCATCAAAAAAGTATTTATTGTAATACCTGAAAAATACGTCAATTGTATATTTTCGCTGTGCAAATTTGGGGTGGGACCACTCTTACACTAGTGGGCTCACTTATAGTACCTACAAAAATATCCCATGACTAGTTCACTTCATTCTATTTTAAGAATCTTTTACTTTCCCATAAATTTGATGTGTTTATGCGTGTCTTCTATCAAGTGATCCGGCCTCCTCAAGTTCCGGATAAAGCATCCCTTTCCTCTTCCCCGACTTCCCCTGGCCGCCCCACAGCATCCGCTACCCCACCTTCCTCCCACATCACAGCCCGAGGCTTAATGTGATTCCTAGCTAAACTTAAACAGCTCTCGGGACGGTATCTCATAAAAGAAAAATAAAAGATGCTGGTCATGGTGTTACAGATAAAGGCTTGAGATTTTTTATGATTATGTAACGTGGATGTTGTAAAATACAATAGCTATCTTTAGAGAGCATAAAAAAACATTTCTTTTCTTGGCATTAAAAAATACAGTTTTTATGACTTTTATAAAACAAGCCGGCCGAATATTCTACACAATTGAATAGCTAATTCTCTTGGGTTATCATTTACTCTTTGATGAATCTCGATTATTAGAGTTTATTTTTCAGTGTAATATTTTTATTTATTTATTTAAGCTCCAACCGAATGCATCACATAATTATTACCATGATGAAATACATTTTCAATATGGTTATGGTGATGATTCCAGTTATAGGTGAGCACACAATTCATTACAATATTAACTGTGCACCGCTAAATTTAAATTATATGTACATAACACATAGAGGAACAATATTAAATGGTTTTAATACCAGTGGCGTGCATTGCTCTATCCTCAATTGTCGTACCATATTTTCTATTATCGTTTAATTTCTTTATTTGATTTCTTTTTCTTAGGGTAGGCACAACTTTTCTTCCTTTATGGACTGCTAGCCACTGGTTAATACATAGGTATATGATATAATAATTACAAAGCGGTTTTATGTAAGCAGATCATCATGTAGTGATTGAATTCGAACATATATCTAAGTTTTTATCTCTGCAGTGTTTATCAATGCTATCGAGCCGTTGTTATCGTTAGTTTGGAAAAAAACTTACGATAAATGTCGACGAAAAAGGTTTCAGGGTTTCTCTTAAATTTCGTCTTTATATTAAGTTTAATTAGATTAATTAAAGATGTGTCATACATGTTTTCTATGATTGTAAACAGATGTCTTCTTTTGGTATATGATGTCCTAGTAAGTTAATACAATATGAGAGATGTTGATGACTTTGCTTGAAGATTTGTTTTGTAGTGGGTGTAATATTTTCGTGAATATGTATGTTCGTTTTTTATATTATGGTAAATTATTTATTATTATTTAAACTCTACAACAAAATCCCACTCTCCTTCAAAAATCACAATAATAATAATAAATTTAAAAGTCAAATAATACGTTACATAGGGAGATCTGAAATAGAAAATCTATTAACAGGCTAACAAACCGAAACCACTTAACTGCACAATAATTTTTTTTCAGCAATCACATCAATTTACTATAATTTAATTTCATATTTTGTAAATGAAATCCTCAGCACGGGAAATCCCAGTAAAGATATCATTATTTTTTATTTGCTATTAAAAAGAAGTTATTTAAAAAATATGATTATTAATAATAAAGCATTATTATTATTATTAATACTAAAACGTTATTACTATTATCATTATTATTAATACTAAAACGTTATTACTATTACTGTTATCATTATTATTATTGTTAATACTAAAACGTTATTACTATTATCATTATTATTATTATTAATACTAAAACGTTATTCCTATTATCATTATTATTATTATTAATACTAAAACGTTATTACTATTATCATTATTATTATTATTAATATCAAAACGTTATTACTATTATCATTATTGTTATTATTAATACTAAAACGTTATTACTATTATCATTATTATTATTCTTTTTGTAGTAAGCACATTCATTTCGTAGTTGGTATTTTAGTTTCGTAAAATTTATCCTCGTTTCACGGCATATTATTAGTCGCGTTAGAGTGTATGTTGCCTACGCATTACAAGTAATCCCAGTAATAATCAAGGAGCCTCAGTTGTTGTGCGACCATATCACCATTTCCACTTGGAATAAATTTGTTAATGATTCCCCCGATTGACCTCTCCACAAACCACTAACAATGCTTGTTAACTCCACGTACCAGATGGATCACGTAGTCGACTTATATTTCGCCTGCGCCGGTTTGTTTATGTTTATGCCAAGCAAACACTTTATTCCGCGAAAGGATCATTATTTCCGAGGAATGGTGTTCTCAAGACGTTTTCTCTTTCCCGACCATCCCAAATATAACGAAGACCGCTAACCTTCCCGCCAATAAAAATATCCCCCACAGACCGTTTGGCTGTGATGTTGATTCTCCGTGCGAACTTGTGTTTGCTTAGCACCCCCGTTTTACTAATATCGCTTTAGCCTGCGTGGAAATAAGTCGATTCCTGAACACGAATAAGGAACTCCAGGAAAAATATTATCTCTTCAAAAATATGTACAATTCACTATGCTTCTAAATTCTTTTATGCCTCTAAATTAACATACTTTTGAAAAAAAATATTGTAATCTTTTAATCTATTTGTCATCTAAATATCTTAGCCGAACAACCACCCCTGTAAATTACCATCTCAACGCGGGCGTTTCACACCTAATGAGATGGGCAATAATCCAGCCAATAATAAATGGTGATATATATGTAATAAATAAATTAAATAAATAAATATAAATTAACAAACACCGATACTTTTTTAACATTTTATTATATATAGTAATAATAATTAATTAATAGAATTTATAATTCCTTTTTTTTAAGTATATTGAACAGGATCTCATCAAAACGACCTGTTTGGTTGGTACCATTCGATCGACGTCACGCGTCTGTTCTCGGGGAAAATCTTTCTGTGGAAATTCATTATGCGTGACCGTGTGACGCTATTGTGACGTCACGCCGCCCCCAGACACTTACCGCTCGGGCGCATTAAAAAAATCAAACTGTGAATATTAATTTAGCAATGAAAACGACCTTAAAATTCAAAATAAAAATAATTCTACGAGTATTTTGGTTAGAAGGTCAACAATGATAAAAAAATAACGAATGGACTTAAATTCCTTTTTTATTAGAAAACAGGTTCTATGTGTCTTAATGTCCAAATTCACACATTTTGTAATTCTTATGTCGGATACTCTATTTACACTGGCTTCATACATTTTCTATCAAAGCGCCGCTAAAATTATCCCAAGAACTTTAACCTTAATTAAGATTTTATAACTTTGTCGTATTTCTATCGTTTCCTCCCTCGATTCTTTCTTATTCAAAGTTTGTGGCCGGCCCAATCTCCTGCAGCCGATTTCATCTGATTATTCAGACTTATTTGATTTGTGATCGTGTAATTTGTCTATTGAATTTTGACTTCTCCGATAGGGTATTTTCAGGAATAACAGACGTACTTTATACCAGTTTATCGACCAACTCGCTTCTTTGATGAAGTAGATGTACTCGTATAATATTTCAGACTGAAAGTAATGCGCGAGTATTTGTTAATTTGGGTAGATAATTAAATGTGAAACGTCGTACCAATACACATTAAATGTTTATTTATAAATAATCGTTTATATTGTAAACACATTAGGTACATCTTATTCCCTATATAATATAATATGCTAGTTGTTTTATTATTTCCTTTATATCCCGTTCATTGTTTTAAACTAAGATGAGCGATTGAAACATTCTCGTTTCTTCGAGTACTGTGCTTTCTTCTCAGTGCATTTTCACATCCGCGGATTTGAGTCTTTTGTCTTCAACTTTTATCCAATGCTTTTCTCCTCCTTCATTCTATTCTCCTCGCCCTCATTCTTTCCCGCAGATTACAACATAGTTATTTTCAGGGGTGTACCGTGGCTTTTTTTCGCAGTTTTCTGCTATTTTCCAAATCGAATAGTGTGTTTATTTATATAAGTGTTTTTATATAAACATGTTTGCGAATTTAAAAAATGCATAAATCTTATTGTATTTTAAATCTGTGCATCGTTGGCCTGGCAAATATGGATATATTATTTATTTAAATAATTTCTATAAAAGTATCACATGTTCGTATGTCTTACTAATAACTTGTAGCGTCACGACAATCGCCACCCTTTGTCTGGAATTCATATAATATGCCATGTTACGAGTTTTTATGTATTTTTTAATGAATTGTTAATAAGAAAAAAGATTTTGAAACTAACTACTAGCGTATTATAGAAAAGTGGAATATGGGATTAGAATAAAAACAATAATTTAGCGTTATTTTCTGAGTAGGACTACTTTGAAATAATATTACCATTTTCCTGCCTACATAGATTTGACTATTATTTTATTTCATAAAAAAAGGTTTTATTTGAAAACGCTTCATTTGTAATCTTTCGAGGAAAGAAAATCCGATTTGAATGAATGTGTCTCTACTGTCTGCATTCTGTTTACCTACAATAACAAATTTTCCGTTTGCCGAATGCTATTAATATGTAAATCATTTTGAGAAACAATCTCTGATCTGACGAGAGGTGTCATATTTGCAATGTGAATAAAATATTGAACACCTTTTCCGACACATGTAAGGTCAGCACCTATACCCGCCGGTGGTGGTAAGTAGATTTTTACGGGGAATTTACCCTCATAACTTTGACAGGTTCGAGAGACCGAGCGCCCTTGTCAGCGTCTCATTGTTGACACTTCTGGCACTGTGTTGCGATAAACATGCTGAAGATATTTTCTATAAGGGCGGGGATAACATAACGACCCACCTCGACATATAAAAGGTTTCATATAGATGTCAAAACAGTTTATTTCGCATTGTGGTCTATGTCCAATATCTATGTTGATTCACTTCATAGTCCACTTTCCTTATGATATAGTTTTGTGGTTAACGGCACAAGAGTTTCAGCTGCCCGGAACCAGTCAGTGGATCTGTGGCATCCACTGACTGGTTCCGGGCATTTAAAGAGTATTTATTTTTTCTTCAAAGGAATGGTATTACTTAGACGCCCATTGAGCTTTTACACACACATACGTATTTTCTTTTCTTGATAAAACAGTTGCACACTAATTATATTACACAGATTAAGATACATTACAATAAATGAATGCTAAAAAATGTACTTAGATAAGTATTAGAAATAACGAATGGTACTAGTAAGTAAACATTTGTATATTAATGTTTTTAACAATACCGAAGATGATAATCTGTATCAAACATGCTAGAAGTGAAAGGTAAATTATAAAAATTCATGGTGGGCAATTTCATAACTATTTTGTGACATGGGTCAAAAGATAGTCACAAAATTGTTTGTAAGTGATATTGAGAATGTCAACTGTTAATGGAGCATTATTGAGCAGTTGAGTCGCTCTGCTGATTTGCGTATTCTTGTAAACAGAAGATACGTAAATATACAGAAAAATGATAAAGAACACAAGTATAATAATTATAATTAGTTATTATACAATAATCCTTAACTAATCTATTAGTGATTATTGCATATCAAATAGTTGCATTTACACGATAATTAATCACACTCACCAGGTTTGGACTGCATAACTTTCCTTTAATGATAAGACTGATATAAGTGGGTCAAGGGAAGGCGAAAAAGAAGAAATGGTGGGTACCTGGCTTTTCAGATCTCGTTGCTAAACATACCTAAAGGCATTTCAAGCAATGTTTTGATATTGATTAGTGGTCTCTCACAAGGGTGATACTGAGAGTAACTTCCACTCTGAAATCACCTATAGATAGGTGATTATAGAGTGGAAACACTATCACCTATAGAAAGTTTCTAAAAAGGTACATCATTTTATTACTTATGTTTAGTTATGGTTTCCTATGAATAGAATTTAAAATTATGTACGCTAAAGCTCATCCTTGTAATTTTTCACAAAAAACGGCGCTATACAAATCATCCAATTATTATTATTATTCTTTTAACATTCTAACCTCAAAACCATCTCACAACCGACCGGCCATGGATTTGGAGCGTTGTTGCGAGTTTGAAAGATTTTAACATTTAAAATTATTTTAACCGTGAAAATTATCTTTAAAAAAAATCTTGGTATTTCAGTTGGAACGTCATTATTGATTAAAAATAATTAAAAAAAAAATGAACTGGAGTTTCCTATTGCTGCGTTGTGAACAAGAGATATCTGGATATGTCAAATTCACAAAATTATAGTTAGAAAAATACTTTATTTGGATCAGTTTTGAGAGTCGTTTTTGTCAAATGTCCCCTCAAGGATATTTTACAGTGAATATAACTTGTATATTATTCCTCCAACGGATATTGTACAGACATCCCACTGAAGCACTATATAAAGAACGTTAAGTCCTCTCGATCCGTCAATTATTTATTTACTGTTTTCTGAAATACTATGGAGTATTTCAGAAAATAGTAAATAAATAATTGAAATAATCTAAACAAATTATTCTCCCACGGACGCAGTACTAGAAGTGCGACAGTGGGTCTTCTGCAAGTACCCTCCACTCGTACTGTATTCAGGCAAAGATCGTATACTTTCCTTAGTTCCTTCATATACAATAGGTTATACCCCCACCTAAAATATCCTGTACACGATGTTTATTCAATACTATATAAAAAAAAAACACCTTTTTATGAGTGATCTCTCGGCAGCTGAAAGTACCACGCATATAATAGCGTAGATTTGATTTAAAATGATTTATTCCTGCGTTGTTTAACTTTTTCTGTATTGTTTTTGTATTGTACTATAATGAGTATGTTTATTTTTTATTTTATTATGTAAATCAATGTTTTTTTTTAGCACAGATATCCTTAAATTATTATTTATATTTTTTAATATTAAATAATGAAAGGTGTACTAAACATGTGTTATTATGTTCACAAAATAGATTACTTTATTACATATTACCACGAAAGGAATTTGACTACTTGGTATGACACGGCCCAAGCTCTACCGAAACAAGTAGGGATCAACTTTATCAATTAATTCCATTAATATAACATTTTTAGTGAAACTTTCTAATGTCAAAAATATCAGGTACACAATATAAAAAAGTTACAGAATGCTGATGTAAATAAACTATCTATCTATCAAATACCTAGTGTAATTATTATTTGGACCGTCGCAGTGTTGTAGACGGTCGTCCACTTTATTGCATACACTTCTCTTAGCGGCACGGGGGGTCTCATCCCAGTAGCGAGGGTTGATAGTTCACGCTTCATGGTGCTTACACTTAGGCTGCTCTCTGACGGTCCGGTGAGGAATGAACATTTCACTCGTTACTGCAGACACTGCACAGAAAAGTCAAGTTTGCTAAAGTAAGGTAACGGTTTGCAATGCAGTCCATTGTGGGACTTTTCTGCGCAGTGTCTCCAGTAGCGGGTGAAATGTTCATTCCTTACCGGACCGTCAGAGAGCAGCCTTAGCTTAATCTGCTCCTCGAAGCCGGGACCAGCGTATATCTGCGCCAAACCCAAGCCAATAACAATAACAAGATAACAACCCAATTTTTTATACCAATTATGTTGATGGGGAGGGGGGTCGATTCGTGGTAAATTTGTTTAAAATGTAAATAGTTTCTGATCACCTTCGGGTCATATCTCAACTCAGATGATTTCATTAAGTTATTATTGTACCATCCCGATGAAGGCAGCGAAATACCGAATCTACCGGAATTACGTATAATATGGCTTAAAGAAAAATTTAAAAAATTAAAGCCTTTTTCCACAAGTTTATTCTGACCCGATCGGTTTCACCTGACCACGGACATCTTCAGACTTTTGTTTTATTGCCAACGGAACGGCTTTAATAGTGTATTTTAATATACTTTCGTGCGGGTTTATTAATAATAATAATAATAATTAGAGTTAATTTCTATTCAATTTTGTGGAGGTTCTCCTCAAGTGCGCTTTACACTAACTAACGTAACAGATATACTATAAAGATATATATACACAATTTAAACAATGACTTAAAATATTCACGAGCAGCAGACGCACTTACATGTACAATTTAGATATTTAGTAAAAGCGAAGGGTATAAATAAACAAATATAATGTTGGTACAAATAACAAAAGAGCAATGGAATATTTTATGACGTTATGTAGGTGGTTTTCACTGGATACTTAGGGCATTAAATAACAAGGATCACGTGAGGAGAAAACCACAACTATATAAGTTATGGAGGATCAAAAGAAAAACTGGCCTGAATTTTGTTTCTACGTACGTAAAGCTATAGTTTATATTTTTTAAACAGTATGGTTTTTAAGACCCGCTTGAACTCTGCTAGATTCTGGACGTTAGCAATATTTGGGGGAAGCTTATTCCAGATAACTGGGCCGGATATACGAAAAGCGCGATCATAGTACTCCTTATTAACTTAGGGAAAACGCATTACCTTGTGTTGGTTGACTGAATCTATGGATTTTTTCTCTTCATATAGTGCCTATAGTGTTTTTTTTATGTGTGATCTCCATCTTGTTTGCTAAATGAGTTTTATAGCAATTATTTCCTGCAATTACATGAGCTACTTGGTCGATGTGTAAAATGTAATTTCCAACAAAAAACGGTTTTTATCTTTAAAAAAAGTCACATTAAAATGGAATTTTACCATCTTATAAAAAAAGTGGTAATTCAAAAAAAATATATACAGTTAGGTACCTACTATTTATGCTTTATGCACTAACATGTAATAGACATCACAAGTAATAACCATTTTTCTTATGGCAAGTTCTATACATTTTTATTACAATCTTAGTATCATAGCAGCATCCTTGATGTGATTTTTCACTAAAACGGCGCTGTACAAATTATCCAATTATTATAATGTTCCGTACAATCCCTACTTGGTTTTCTCGTGTTGTGGAGGGTGTAGAGTATGCCATAATTTTATCAGAACAAATGATTTATTTTAAAGGTGTAATTAGGACAGCGAGTGATTAACTCTCGCTTCTGGACGTCTAAAATAAAACTACTGATACTAACAATTCTCGTACAGTATAAGTAACATAAAGTGCTCCGCATAATCCCTGTACGGTTGGCTCGTTTTGTCTAAAGATAAACTTTTGGATACGAGGATGCGGATGCTTCCCACTGTTACATCGGTACTAACTGTATTTTTTTAATGTAAGAAGAGCGCGAATGATTAACATTAATTTATGCACAAGCTCATTAGTAAAACAGTAATAATAAGAAGAGCGCGAATGATTACCATTAATTTATGCACAAGCTCATTAGTAAAACAGTAATAATAATAACAGTTGGATGACTTGTATAGCGCCGTTTTTTGAAAAATTACCTCAAGGTCGCTGTTCAAATATTACTTGCTAGGGTTTATCTTATTATGTACAAACATACAGAATGATACAGAAACATACTTACTTGGCATGTCGCTCCAAATTAACACGTTAAATCATAAAGTTTTAGTTTGATAAGATATGATTTTGTATGCACAGGACATAATATTAGAAAACATTACATATTGCAGTTGCTGTTTAAATGCTATTTGTTATTGATATTTTATTTATTAGAAGGTAAAAGAGGAGTAGGTATTTATTTGAAATATTGTTTTTTTATTTTTTTATTTACCAAGTCGCGGACTATGGAAAGTTAAAATTGTTTTCTGTTAATGAATTTAGGTAGGTACTGACAGCTAGCTTCGCCATGTAAATTGGGTATGCGACTGAACTATTCATGGGTATGACTTTCCGAAGACATGAGTTTTAAGTTTCGCTCTGATTTCCGTCTAGTCTTTAATTAATCTTAGATCGTATAGTAGTTTATTCCAGGCTTTAGGGCCAGACACGCTGAAAGCGCGCTCACCAAACTTAGTATCTGGTGTGCGCTTTGGTTCCTTCAGCCTTTCGATAGCTAATGACGTCGCTGGTCTAAGAGTTGACTGTCGTGAATTGGAATGTTCAGAGATGCACAGTTCCGATAGGTAAGCCGGAGCCATCCCGTTAATTGATTTAAATACCATCCAGCAAAGCTTGAACTGGATTCTTTCAAGACATTTGAGCCAGTGAAAATTTTTGAGATGCTCTAAAATATGGCAGTATTTAGATACGCCTGTAATAAGTCTTGCCGCAGCGTTAAAAACGGATTGTAATTTGTTAATTTGATAGTTGGGGAGACTTGCATATATTAATACTAATACGACATCCGTAACATTAAGCGTTCCGCACCCTGTCTATTATGAACTCCAATTAATGTTTTGATGTTAAATTTTTTCCACATTTTTGTTCGTACTATTTATGTATTATACCCAGGCAATTAGACCACAATAAAGATAAGTTCAAAAATAAAATGATGATAATAATAACACCATATCAGTAACGCAAAGTGTTATGTACAATTTCCCGCGTGGTTGGGTCGTTTTACATAAAGATTAATGTTCCGATGAGGATGCGAAGTTTAACCACGATTTTATCAGTACACACTTATTATTTATTTTATTAGAGTCTCGTGAAGGGGGCGACCCATGATTTTCATTCAAGAGCGAGCAACTCGAAAATATAAACACTTTTCATTGCCTGGATCGATAGACGTTTAGGTATACTCGTATATACGTTTATTACTAAACAGAATTATGTTGTTTTAGTGAAAACATAAATATTCATTGATTTATACGATGTTGAATTCGTGAAAATTGCACAAATAAACATTTTAAATTAGGCATTGTATTTGGTATATTTTTACGTGCAGGTAAACTTGATTGGTACATTCACTGTTTATAAACATAAAAATGCATTATTTTATGGGATCCGTAGTTTTCAGGTTAATATTTGAATTTGATAATAATACATATTTTAACGACCCATATTTTTACATGGGTTTCTATATAAAATCAAAACATTTTATGACGCTGACTTTATGATACTTCAATAATTAAATTTTAGTATTGATTTTATGTTGTATTTAAATACCACTCTACTTTACACATTTAAGAGAGGAGTACGTGTAATTAACCGCTTCACACTTTTCACACAATGCGTTATTCAGCGTTATGTCTATTCATTACCTTGTTTGTGTAAGGGTTCTATAAGTTTTTTTGTATAGCTTTTCATCTTTTTGATTATCGTGTTATTGATTGAGTTAGTTAGTGCCTTAAAAGTAGGCACACCTTTCTATCGAAGTGTGTTCGTAATAATTTTGATGAGTCTTTGTTATATTTTTGAATTGATTTTGATTTTAGAAAATAAAATATGTAGCTCTGCAAAGTTGTCACATGTCAGCATGTCTGCAGGTTTTACCAAATCAATTTATCTTAATATTTGATAACACATAAATTTCTAGGTAAGTATATATATATAGTTTTTTTTTAAATACTTAATATTAAACCTTTTCAAATTTTGAAAACTTTTTCTAAATTTTAAAAATATAATTTTTTAAATTTTTTACTTAATTGTTAAAGATATATTAATCGTAAAAATCTGGTACATTTAACATAATTATAAATATACATGGATAAGTATGTAAATAGGTACATTTACATATTCAAAGATACATAGATCGTTCGTTTATTAGTCACAGCTTTTTCATTTTATAATAATAATAATTGGATTACTTGTATAGCGCCGTTTTTGTGAAAAATCACCTCAAGGGCACTGTAAAAATCTTCATTCCTATTATTTATCTAATTATGCACAAACAGATGGCACAAGGTACCATGTATTCAAGCGTCCGTTCTCTATAATTATTTGAGATTTGTGGAATTTTCAGACCCTTTCTTTTAGTAAATCTTGTGTTCTGTCTGTGAACCGGTGGCTTTTTGTATGAGCTTTCTCCCACGTTGTCCATATTAATAATGTACCAGTGGAGATAATATAGAGAAGTAAAGTACCAGAGGTTGAATATTATTCATATCAAACATGACGCAGAAAATCTGTTTGCAATTTAGAAAATTTGTTCTGAAGCTGCAAAAACGCTCGAATGGCTATTGCGTCAAGAAATATTTACACCTTTTTTATCTTGACTTTTTAGGTCAACTGTTTTCAGCTCACAACGTGACTTCCACCATACTTTATTTAGCATTGAATTATCAGTTTAGCTCTAAAAAAACAAGACCAGATGCCATATTGTTTGTTCCATAAGAAAAGCATAACGTTAGTCTTTTCCTTATATAAGAATATAATGTCATAAGTAAAAAAAAAATAAATTAATACGAAAATCACTATTTACGTAAAAAATATATATTTATTTTTTAAATATTGCTTGTGTTAGCAAATTCTAGAAATACGGCAACAAAAAACTAACATCTCCAGTAATTAACGTATTTTAATAACATCTTAAAAAACAATAATCCCAGAAAAAAATTTCTGTTGATTCTTGCGAAATACTATTCCGTACAAATTTGGGATTATCGTATTTCATAGTCGCTGGGCAATCAGGCAGCTAGTATATTACCAAGGTTCGCACGTCTCCCGCTGCAGCGCCACTTATGTTTTGTACGAACCATTTCTTAGGACAGAAAGTTCCATATGTGCGTGAAATCATAACGCACATGCAGGATTCATTTCGGAGTAGCTCTTAGGCAGTATTGGCGGACAGGTGGATTTTAAGTACGGAATTTAAATGGCGCGCTGTATAAAGTGTGGTAAACTTATAGCATTCGTGTCTTATTCTTTTTATTGAAGTTCCCTGCACAAAAGTTTTTTTTAGAGAAAACCGCCATTGCTCTCAGTCGTTATGTGGCATTTTAACGCCAATGAATAAACGAAAATGCCATTTGAGACATTGAAGCGCTCTGGAGATTACATAACGGCACCTGATGAGAATGATGATGATGATTCGCCTACATTATTTTTCATGAAATTATTTTTACAAAGAATTTCCTCTATTGCGTATTCCCCCTACAATGAGAAATATACACGTGGTTTCAATATATCTTGACTTAATCGAATCGTAATGGCAAGATATGGAAGTAAAAGTGGGTAGCTACCTTAATTTACATATTGATATCTGGTGTTTTATATTATTACTTTTATTAGTAGTTATTCATGGTAGGTACGTACGCTCCCCCCCCCCCTTCTATGAGATAATGATCTGTTTGTCTGTAATTTCAATACATCTTGTATTAATTAAATGTCGAATCGTAATGGAAAGGTAGGTAGTAGTGGTGGGCGAAGCGGCTCGGTTTAGTGAGCCGGATGACTAAATCAGCTCTTTGTGGTGTACCGGTTCGGTGATCCGGCTCTATTGAACGACAGTTCGCGTCCCTCCGCACCATGCCCTCACCCTCGCTCCCTTGCCCCCCCCGAAGACATCCTTAAGACGCTGTTACACGATACTTTTTTCGTCCAGTTTTCATGTGGATTGTCTTTACAGAGAGCTGATTTAGTGATCCGGCTCACTAAACCGAGCCGCTTCGCCCACCACTAGTAGGTAGGAGGTACCCCCCCTCATACATATAGATATCTCGCGTTTATTACTCATTCCATTGTGGCAACATCCATTATTATGTTAATGCTTGGCCGAATTGAATGCCTAATGTATAATACAACGGTAGGGATGATATATGATTTACGTTCACTCCAGCATTTTCAGTAGGCTTCCAGGATGCGCGTAATGTTCCTTCCTCTCGATCGAAAGCTTTATTTATAAACAATGGCTTATTGTTATTATTGCGCCTTAAATTTAATTCCGTATAGAGGTTCACATTTGTGAATGATTGTAACTCTGTTTTAATAAGGCTACATAATATTTTAAGCATTGAACCTTTGCATTTTCTTTGCCTATGTCTTTTTTAACTCTTTCTCTCCAGAGGGTATATTAACAAACGGGTAAACAGTATATAGCGAAGCTGGCAGCCTGCAATGGCTTGCTGATACCAACCCTGATGTATGGCAGTGAGGCTGTGTGTAGAAATGAAATCCCTAAGGCGTATGTGTAGTGAAACCATAAATGACACTATAACACACATGCTTTGATAATTTCAGTAGGTAGGTATTTGAAATAATTATTTTATATCTTTAATTTGTATCATCGAACGCGTTAACAGCTATAGCTAAATCATAATTATTATCCATTGTCTGCTATCACATCATTGTATTACTGGTGAAATCATATTAAATTTTCCTAATTTTACAGGGAATGTTTAAATGAACTCTTGGTTTACGCGGAATAAATGGCAATGTTAATTTTCCGTCGAATTTCAATTATAAATCTCATTGAAATTGGCGCCCGAGGCCTGAAAAGTAGACCGCTCCATAGATGAACACAGTTTGGTTCAAAACGTGTGCTTCTATCGCTTTGAACATCACCTGAAAAACCAATCAAACTCGCTTCATAGAACAGGTAATGATCAGGCGCTATAAGCCGGCGGGGCTTTATGTGTGTATGAATAAATGTGGAGCCGGCTTAGCGAAAGAATATATGTGGAGCGGGAGATAGCTATTACGATAATCTAACGAGAGCCTCCGTCCCTGCCCTCCGCCGCCGCCCCCCACAGCATATCATGACTACCTCACTCTCCCGGACCCAGACAGACGCGGGGTGAGGTTTACCCGCAGTGATCCACAATCTTTACTACTTGTTCAAATAATATGTTATGTCAATATTTTCTTATTACCATGGCACTTCCCGAGTCTCTTACATTGACTACCAACTTTTTAACTAGATGCAACTATCTATTCGTTTTTCATAGTATTGATTCAATTTTAATAACCATGCAATAGAAGCCCTGTAAAGGTGTAAATACGTTTTGTAGAGGTGTTTTCTTGGCGCAGTAAGCCTAAGATATCCTTCTACGACACCTATTATTTTTATACATATATAAAGATTATTCTCGCTCTAGTCACCAAAAGTTGATATCAATATGTATATATTTTTTATCATTGAAGATAATATTAACAACTCTGAAAATGAAAAATGAAACCGAAAAGACACAGAAAAAAAAGATATAGGTAACAACTGGGACTTGAACCCAGGACCTCATTGTCTATCCGGACCTTGCGTTCTAATTCACCGAGCTACAGCTACCCCAATCCGTCCCGTCATTTTTATTGGTGTCATACTTCGATTTCTAAGAACTGTTAATATCGTTTTCAATTAATTCCCAAATATTTTTGCTTGCTACCTTTTTATCTTGACTACAAGATTCTACACGAATTTATTTGTAATCTTTCGGAACGGATCGGGGTAGCTTTAGCTCAGTGGATTAGAGAGCTAGGTCCCGGATAGACCATGAGGTCCTTCGAGTTCCAGTTGCTACCGATATATTTTTCTATTCTGCGTCTTTTCGGCTTCATGTTTCATTTTAAGAGTAGTTAATATTATCTTCAATTATTAAAAATATATTACAATGAGGTTTACAAGTTTCAATAAATCATTCCAAAAAAATTAAACAAGAATTTAAAGTTTTTTTGAAAGTGATTTTCAACATAGACCTCTCTATGCATGTATTTGTAAAACTCGTACAATTATCCTACATTATTATTATATGTTTTATAAAAAAAACAGTGTTTATCGATACAGCTCTGTGTTTAGCGGGTTACGGACCACTTTTCTATGGACTACTGACTACAGTGTGAACAGCGTGAACCGACATCTTGTATGTATATAACGTCTTTGTTAGAGCGTGCCGATATTGAGATGAGGGGAAAAGCTCTTATAAGAAGAACATCCCTGATTAGTATCAGTGTTGCCAGCCTTCCAGGTCTTGGAGCGCTTTTATATTCTAACACGCGATATGCTACTTACTCTGCGCAAACTTTAAAAACAAGACAGGTACTGCTACCCTACCTTCGTATGGCAGCCAACCAACCCGGGTGCGAAAATTTGTTAAGTGCATTCGAATGGAATTGTCTACAAACTATCTGTGTTCTGCTACTGTCGTTAAAACAAGTTGCAAACAAGGGGTAACATAGTGTAAATGGTTAACGCGTTTACCCTGATTGCAGAAGATCCGGGTTGGACGTTCCAGTGGCACCTGAAATCTTTCAGTTTAATTGCTATTAATGTTGTTCCAATAATTATTTTCAAATTACCCCTTTCAAACTTAGATTGAATTGTTAATTTGTTAACCTGATGAGTTTTGTTCTTATTTAATTTGTAGAATTCCACGATTAAATTAGATCTGTAGTTAAATCCAGACCCCTTATCAAATGGTTTAATTCTTCACCATACCAGGAAAGAAATGTTCCAATGAACTTCTTCATATAAATTCACTTTGGTTCCAAAATCATCCAAATTTTTTATGAAATAAGGCGGTTGAACAATTTTTTTTAGAATGTCCCCATGTTATGGCGTACCAAATTGACAGATTGATTTTACGGATAATACTCGTATATGTATTTGTATTAAATTCATTGATTATTTATCTTTTAACATCATATATTTAGATATCGGATTATTTATCTTTTAACATAATATATTTGAAGGCCTCCATGGCCGAGGGGTAAGGCTCTCGACTACGAATCCGAAGGTCGCGGGTTCAAATCCCAGCGTTCGCAAGTAAATTTTATTTAATTAATTTGTGCTGTTTCACAATTAATTCATAAATAATAGTGTAATAATAGAGTAAATCCAGAGTGGAAGATACTGTCAGTATCGCCCTGGTGAAAGACCACCATTCAGAATTGAAACGTTGCTTGAAATGGCTTTTAGCCGTGTTTAGTGACCAGATCTGAATAGCCAGGTATTTCCCCACCTTCCTCTCCCCCTTTTCCTAAGCCCCAACACCTCCAGTCTCACAACATTCCCCATGGGATGCCGTAGTCTCAGTGGCTACAGACGGTTGGGAGCAGTTGGGACTCTTGTACGGTATTCATATTAAAAAAAAATAGGAGAGGTATTATATTGAGCCATGACCAGGTAAAGCCAAGCGAGTAGTTTATTCGTTTAATTTTCTAGCGTCGTGAGAAAGTTGATATTGCAATTATTATTATTACACGAGTTTTACTTGTTCGTCAATATTTCGATAAAACCCTATCGAAATAAGTTTTAACTTTCTGAAAATAAATATGCCTTTGCTGATTTTATGTCGTTAAAAATTAAACTAATCGGTTCTTTGCGAACTCCGGCTGAATTTTTCCACAAGATTATCCTTGTTTATAAAAATAACTCACGAACTCCAAAAGCAAGATGTTTTGTTTCAATATGATTATTTCTTTGTTTGAACAATCTCTGCAAATGAGACAACTTAAATCGGAGGGCTTAATAATATTACTTCTTCCCTTTGATGTAACGTCTTCCAGTAAATCTACTTATCAATATGGTATCTGTGTACTTTCAAATCTTGTCCCGAACTTTGGCCCCTGCAGGCGATCTCCGTAAGTTGAGCACGGCCGCGGCGGTCTCCTGCCGACGATACTGTACAAGTTGGTCGGGGTTGCTTCTCGATAAATTGAGTTTGCTGCCAGATTTTAGCATCCCATTGATGGAATCTCCCTAATGAATGTCTGTAGACGAAGCGAGCAGAGATGAACGACGGGATAGGAGAAGTACGCCCGATAATAAACAACCATTGCAGGAAACGGGCAGGCGGGAATAGAAATTTATATATCTTCAATAATAGCTAATTTATTTTGAGGTACCATTTTATATAAATAATAATAAAACGCCTTGTTTTAACCATTATTTTTAATATTTCAACGTGTTGCTGGACCATGGGCCCTCCCCAAGATACATAGTATCATTGTATCGTTGTTATTTTATTATTGTATCACTGCATTATTATGTCATTGTATCATTGTATCATTGTATCACTGTATCACTGTATCACTGTATCATTGTATCATTGTATCATTGTATCATTGTATCATTGTATCATTGTATCATTGTATCATTGTATCAATGTATCACTGTATCATTGTATCATTGTATCACTGTAGCACTGTATCACTGTATCATTGTATCATTGTATCATTGTATCATTGTATCATTGTATCA
>JAHDVE020006894.1:0-21726 GCA_022606495.2 Halesus radiatus
CTGTGCCATTTATTCCGCGAGCCGACATTCAAATATTCGGCACATTCCACATTCCCTTCCGTTCCCGTCCTTTCCCGTCCATTCCCGTCAATCCCCATCCGTTCCCCGGGATCGGGTATCCTGAGAACCTCCAGCTAGCCCGGCTTTCCACTTTTCCTGCGCTTTTCCATTTATGACGACTCTTTGAATGCCTACCTAACCCACCCATCACCCATATCAAATAGGAAACCCTAATACGTGTGATATTGTGTGCCGCGTGAGTACCCTCAATTCACAAACTCTTTGAAGTATTTTCTTTTAAATACGTCAGTAGCTCGACTATAATACGTAACAAAGTCAAAAAGAAGAACTACCGAAATATGAAATATCGCTCTAGACAAGAACTATGACTGATAAAAGGCTCGACATAATCAACGCGAAACCCAAAAGTCATATCTTCGAAAGAATCATAAAATAAAGTACAACAAAACATTACAGTGATTTATCAATACTCCAGTATTACTTCAAATCTAGCTTGTAGTAACTACGTAAATTCTGTAACATTCGATCCTCCATGTGTCGCGATTTATTTTTCTTGATAGATTTATTTATCCTATGTATTTATATTTATCTTTATTATCTAACACTTTTTAACATTTTCAAAGAAAAAACATGATGAGAAAGGAGTGTAAGGAGAATATGTGACGAATGTGAATGGAAGAAGAAACCGGGAAGACATGGCACAATCAAATGAATCAAATACTTGAGTCGGGAGTTGGAATAATAGAAGAGAACATATGAGACGATGTATGAATGTGAATGAAGCAAGAAGTTTATGACAAGATCAAGTTGTTTGGCGGTCCGTCATCTCTGCCTACCCCTGCGGAGAAACGGCGTGATGGTTAGTTAGTTAGCAATATTTGTAAATGTGTAAAAGTACATCATATTTTGATTGATTTATTTCATAAAACATTGTTTAATCCAAGTAAAATGGTAGAGTGTAATATATTTATGATTTTTTAAGCTTTCAGGAAAATTATCAATACCAATCCTGTCGCGCCCTTGATGGATAACACAAGTCCACGTATAAACTTAATTGGGGGGTGGAAATATTCGTAAGCAAGATACGTACCTACGTGTTTTTAATTTCGCCTGTAGTGCAACAGTTATATTTTAATTTTCACGTAACTGCACGTGTCCTTATCTTATTACAACGTCCTTTTTAGCACGCTATTAAACGTATTTCTTCGTGTTATGAACAATAATATATTTTATTTGGCCGATTCCTGTAACCTCTAATCACGTATAAAGCCTCCGTATAGCTACCACCTATATTTTGTATTTAATTTTTTTGTTGAAATTACGCGTTGTTGAGATCCCAAATACTTTCCAACGCACCAAGATTCTCATATTCACCATCATCTTCAGTCATTTCCTTTAATTCTTTGTGTGCATCGATTAATGTCGATAACAATAGATTATTCAATTCTCCCCTGACAGGCCACATCCGTCGGAATAATAAACGCATTGGGAATCCGCATAAATATGACAAGCGACAACAGTAATATATTTTGGTACGATTCAACCATTATGAAATGAATGCACGCCTCAGGTGTCAGGTAAATTATCAAATTTCTCGTCTTTGTGTGTTTGAATGGAGCACTTATGAACATTCACAACAGGGTGTGGCCAAAAGAATTATGGTTTCCACACAAAGAATATTCAACAACAAAAAAGTTTGATGCAATCAAACATTGTAAATAACAATTGTTATGGAATCATCAGAAGCCTTGGAGAAATAATCTTAAGAACACTGATTCTTTACTTTTTTATTGCGATGATTTTTTTTGTGAAATTTTTTACCTTCTATGTTTTAATGTCACATTGAATAGCAATAGAAATAAAATGAGACGGATTCGCAGGGAAACCATGTACGATCGTATTACGAATGGGGAGAACCAAAAATAATGATTTAGTTTAAGAAAGGTACTATTAACTAGTTTTGCCCGTGGAGAGATCGGGGAAAAGAGTATCAGGAGAATGTTTAAATCACAATTGGATAGAAGAAATTGTCGGGGGTGCACCAGGAAGGAACGGGTAGTTCGTGTCACGACAGATATGTATCATGCCTACTAGCCTAGCTATCCTCTCCGACTACCCCTGGAGTGAAATAAATGGCAATAAAATTATATTTGGATTTGTCTTGTGGGTCAGCTCTAAAAAAATACTTACCTACAAACAGTATTATTGGTCAAACCCTTCTGTTCAATCCTCCATACCAAAGGGTAACCAGATTAAAACGAACAAAGGCCAGTCAAGGCACTATTTACCCTTGCGTAGTCTCTCCAATAACGTTTTCAACGTTTTAATGCTCCTTGACCTGACCAACCACGTTCAACCAACCTTAAAGCTTAGCTTACTTCAGCTGAATTATGACAAATAATAATATAAAAGAATAAATGAAAAAGTTCGCTTAAATTTTGTATTCAAGATTGGTAGATTAAGATACGAAATGAGCTTTTTGTAACGATTCCGCGAACCACCGGCGAATGTTGAGGACGGAGGGTCTGTTTGACATCCATTCCCAAGCACAATGGGCAAGTCTTGCACCAAATGTCACAGCTGGAGTGCTGTGGAAATACCGGCCCGCCCTTATCCCTTTATAATTTCATAAAAGCTGCCACAACATTGGACCAAGTTTTTGTCACAGCTCAGCCAACAAAGGACCAAATTTCTCCTCCAGTGACACGGAAAGGGCCGAGACAAAAAAACCAACACGAGATTTTGTTGTATTCGTTATATTCGTTATTCGTTACTGTGCCCAGCGCTCGAGCCGAGTGTCAGGACCGAACCATGTTAAAAAATCTCAATTTGTGTCGCGACACATGTGACACACGCACGAACTGGGTGGCGAATATTCGATGTTCTATATTCAAAAATTCCCGTATGTTCCCGTTCACATTGTAACTTGCGGTATGTTTCTGTTCACATGGTAAGCTGTTGGAATATCTGTTCACATGGTTGCGGGGGTTCTTGCTGACAAGCTAATAAGTTGCTGTTATCGCGGTCATTTTTAAATGCTGTTTTGCTCTACATCGTTTTTATGGCGGACTTGTGGTTACTACCCGACTTCGCCCGAGTTTCAACACTCTTATTTTTTTATTAAAGAAGTAGAAAATCTGGGACAAACAATATGGCGTCCTATCTTATTTTTTATATTTCAAAGATCCATAGCTAAAACTATAACATAAAGCTGTAGTTACTCCACATTTAGATTACTGCTCTACGATATTATATTTCCAAATGAAGGAAACGTGAACAAATAAGAAATTATTCAAAACAGAACTACGAGAGAAGAGCTTTATTAAATTATAATAAAAAAGAGACACAAAACTGCTTAATGTAAGTAAATAAAATACATAAAAAATCATTGATTAAAATATTACAATGAGGTTTACAAACTTCAATAAGTTATAAAAAATAAATTGAATACATAAAAAAAGTAAAAAGTTGGTGCGTTGACCTCAAAATTAAAAGCTTGACAAGTTCTTTCAAAATTCATGACGCCAAAACTCACCATTAGAATGTTTTTTTGTTTAGTAGTTTCCTGTAAATATGTGGTGTGGATATTTTTATAAATTTGCGAGTACTTTCAGAAATGATCTCAAAATAACACTTCAAAAATCAAGTACTTACTTTAGTACAGTCATAGGAAAACGTACGAAACATTGTTTATCATAATTTTAGTGGCCTTTTCTAGTTTAATTTGCCGAAATCTTTGACTGGCGTGAAATTTATTAAAATTGGTCAAGTTATTTTACAGTCAAGAAACGCAATAATATATTACGAGAAACTAAAAGAAGACACAAATCTCCGGGCAGAATCCTCGGTACGAGGACGACGAACTGTCGCGAATTCATTAATCTCTGTGAGTCCCGGTACTTGTTTACTTTTCGCTTGAAAATATCGTCCTTCGCGGAAGACGATAATTTATTACGAATATTTTATCGCCAATTAGTTAAAAAAAAGTGTTCTGCGTAATTTGGATGAGAGGCAATATGAAGTTAGAGGGCATATTAAAAAGGATACATTGGCATATACACAGAATTTCAGACAGAGAGCTAAATTTAGAATTGTGCAGAATTTTTGAAGTATCCCATTTTGATGTCAATAAACTACTTGTTGTTTATACAAATAAACTGAAATGGTGAAAAAAGATCTATCTACCGCTAAATATAGGTTACTAGCTGAAGTACCCGGCGTTGCCCGGGTTTATGAATGGTTTGGAGGAAATTTTTGAGGTTGTGATGTGTTACTCTCAACAACCTAAAGGGCTAGAACGTAAAGTGTGCAAAATTTCAACATGAAGTAGCGAAATGGGGGATGGGGGCAGTTTTTCAAAATTTCATATAAACAGTGACCTTCCTCTTGTTTCAAAGGTCAAATGCGCAATATTTCATCAAGCTCGGAATCAAACTGTAGATTTGTATACAAAACAAACATAAATCCCCTGGACATTCCTTTTTAAATATATGGCTGAAGTACCCGACGTTGCTCGGGGTTGTGAATGGTTTGGAGGAAAGTTTTGAGGTTGTGATGTGTTACCCTTACCCCTACCCTCTCCCAACCCCTACCCCTAACCCGAACCCTGCCCCTACCTCTTCCCCTACCAAGTAGTTTTCCTCTTAATGAACGTTAAGTTTGCGAAATTTCATTCAATTTTTCAAGAAGTACCAAATTTCTGATTTAATGGGTGGGAAAGGGAGAAGAAGGTGGTTTTTCAAAATCTCATGTAGACAGTGACTTTCCTCTTATTTCAAAGGTCAAATGTGCAAAATTTCATCAAACTCGGAATAAAACTGTAGATTTGTAGACAAAACAAACGCAAACCGCTTTCCCGGGACTCTTCTTCTTTATATAATAAATAGAAGAAGAAGAATAAGAAGAAGGTGATATAGATTTTAAAGCTTCCTGCATTACACTGTGTTCGTGAAAAAAAAAATAGTGGTATGGGAGCTAATCTCTCTTCAGAGTTTTTTTTTTAATTTCTAAATGGCCAGTCTTAGCAAATCCATTTGATACGAAACATAAGCCAAGGAAATCCCTGTTTCTTATTCAAACTTATTAAAGTTGTTGGTGATTATCTGGTTAGTCTCCAATAGAACAATCCTCGTGAACTGAGGCGGATGGCAAAGTATGAAAGTCCGTGTTGCTGGCAATGATATTTGTGATTTATGATAATCGAAAAGTTACAGATATTTGAATGCAAGCTGAAAGCAAGATTTAGGGGATTTAAAAAATATATAAGCTTTTAATATGTTATTGGTATAGACTTTATATACCTTTGGTAATAATAATAATAATATTTGGATGATTTATATAGCGCCGGTTTTGGGAAAAACCACCTATACAAATATACACTTATTTTAAATGCTCTATCTTTTCACTATCCATAGGCAATCCATTTTTACAACTTATGGCTAACAAATTGCAAATTGGTATGACAGATAGATGAATTCATCGATCTGTAATACCAAACTACATATACAATGCATTTGACCAATGAACGTGATGCCGCGTTAAAATATACATGTTCATCATACAGGTTGGTAATGTTATACAGGACCATGCTTACCTGGCAGGTCACTTGAGATAAACACTGTGTATTGTCTTAATCATTCATCAAAAAGGCTGCAATGAAAATATTTCTACGGGCAATAAGACCAACACAACTTTCAATGAAAGTTTACATTTAAAAAATAAATAAAAACAAAGTACAAAATGTAATTTTCTTTTTAAACGTAGTCAAAATGACTACCTGTTACTTTTATACATTAATATTTGACGAATATATTTTATTTTACTTAGGACTTATTAATTAACTCGTCGAAATTGTATTAAAAATCATTCAGCTTACAAATTCAGCTCTGTACCAATCCCATCCTGGGCCTCGGGCAGGGTCAGGTTTACGCGGGCTGTGTGTGTGAGGGTATGTGTGGTGTGTGTGTAGTGGTGTGTACGAGTGTGTGACTGAACTTGAACGGTACTACACCTACACAAACACACAGCCATGCTCACGTGTGGGACAACTTGTCTCAGGGCTGGCAAATATTGACATAAAGAAATATGTATTTACTGTGCAGACGTCTTTCAGGGGTGGAGAAACTTTTTTCACTTAAAAAAAAAAACTTGTGCATTTTGTACTCTTTCCTCTTTTTGGAGCCATAAATAGGCCACGTGATTTATATTGCCTATTTATATTGAACTTGACAAATTATTTTTTTAGGTGTTCAACGATTCTCAGAAAACCGAAACAAGTTGCTTAATCGAATCGGCCAATATAAATTTACATCGAGCCGATATGTAAAATTAAGAAATCTGATATCAACAATTATCTATAATAAGTCCTGAGCTCCAATAGCTTGGCGCCCTCGTGGCAGCCGGCTGCGTTTTGTAGTCGCTCCCGATTTACCTTGGAAGGATCGGGAAGTTATTATTTTCCCGGTGTAAAAATAGCATAAAATAACCGCAATAATTTTTGGGTTACATTTATAAAAATTACATAATTTTAGTGCTGTCGTTTCGAGCTTAAATCAAGTTTATAATAAAAAGCCAAATATTTTGAGATGAAATCTGCTTCGTTCTTCCGAATTAACGCATTAGACATCGGTCACATCCTTAGAGTAATAATACATCTGGCGGCGGTCGGTCGAACACGTGCGGAACTAGTGAAGTGCGGTGGTTGTAAAAAAATATTGTATACAACCGGGAAGTGAACCCCAACAAGAACACCAGCTGGGGCGAGAACGAGCCTTTACCTACGTCATTGAGATAGTGTCCAAGTACCTCAACAAGCACGACTTTGACCTGATCTGCCGGGTGCTTCAGGTGGTAGAGGACGGGTATGAGTTCTTTGCCAAGAAGCAACTGTTACTGCAGGGAATTCGATAATGCAGGAGCAATGATGTCAGTGGACTACACGATGAAGTGCTCCTCCGGATCCTGAAGCCGGCTGACAAGCGCCTGGCGTACGTGCAGACGAACATCAATCCGACCCCTCACGCCACCAGGGGCGTAACCAAGACGAAGAAGATTTTGAGGGCCCTCTGGATAAATCCCACCGGCCACCATCCTCCCCCGCCGCTCCACCCTTTTAAGAGTGTTCTGTGTTATTTATCCTAAAAATATGGATAATAATTCTTTGTTTTAGCTTAAATACATTCTTGAATATAATGGAAACAGTCACTCTATCATTTGTATTATCGTCTTGCAATATTAAATACATTCTTGAATATAATGAAAACAATCACTCTATCATTTGTATTAGCGTCTTGTAATATATCGTAAGGAATAAATACAGTTAGCTCCTTTTTTTTCAATTTAACATTAAATTTAGTTTTGATAATTTAACTTCATCTCTTTATATGGTCTATAAATAATGTGTAATGATGGCCTGTCCAAAAAGAGAAAATAAATGTAATAAAAAAAAAAATAAAAAAATAATAATAAATAATAATAAATTCATAGAATAGACGTAATATAAGAATAATATAAGAATAGGAAGTTATATTTGTACAGCGCCCCTGAGGTGATTTCTCACAAAAGCGGCGCTATAAAAATCATCCGATTATTATTATTATTATTATTTAAAAAAAAAGTTCTTTTAATATCCCTTTGGTTGTTTCATGATATAATAACTCAAAAATACACATTTGGGTTATTATATCTTAATATATACCAATTTGTTTTATAAATCAAAATTTTAGTTTTCGCAGTATTAAAATGGTTCGCTTACTAAAGTTCAACTTATCAAAGACTCAACAGAATTCAGAACTAAACATAAAACACATCTTTTCAGACAATCGTATCCATAAATTGAAGAAATTCACCTGTAAATTCCTTAGCTAGGCTAGCCGGTTAGTACTTACCTAAAGTCATTAAATAAATAAATAATACATAATAATAAAATTAAATTAAAAATTCACGCATCGGTGCGCAAATGCGTCCACAGCCCGCAACACTGTAAATAACCAAAGTGTAAAATAAATAATTTTTAAAAAACGTTAATATTTATTAAAAGCTTCTTACGCTTTTTAAGGTAATTTTATAGATATTTTCGAGTCATAAAATTCATTTTATGAAAACTTTCCAGTCCTTAAAATTAATACCAATAATTCATTAAATACCACCTCTTCTTGTGCCACCAATCATCTAATAAATGTAACATCAATAGAAAAGGAGAAACAAATAACCATGTAAAACTATCATCTCTATAAATAAATATTTCTAAAACTGTGTTCATCTGAAGCGACCTGCCAGGTTAGTATGTTTTTCTGTATCTGTTTGTACATAATTAGTTAAGAAATATTTGTACAGCGCCCTTGAGGTGATTTTTCACAAAAACGTCGCTACACAAATTATCCAACTATTATTATTATTATTATTATTAGGTACTCATTCTAGATTATTTTGAGTATTTAAAATAAACCTTCCCTTTGAAGCAATCATTCAAAGTTTGCTTTCCAATAAATAAAATCACATTTCTATCCGCCCAATTTTTTAAAAATATCATTTCACATAGAGAGGGTGTACCTCCTTCCCCTTCGGTGATAGAAAATCCCTTGAGCTCCGGTGCTGTACACTTAGTGCACAATGAACACATTAAAAGTTTTATTATTTTTTAGTTAAGTTTTATAAATGGATAGTTTTCATTTATTACTTATGTAAATCATTTTATTGATAATAAGAAAAAATATCGGCCACGCATAAAACACGTGATACGTGCATTACTGCCGGCGAACGAAACCCGCACTTCTCTCTCCCAAAACCACACCGCTCGGCAAGTTATCAACGCACGCAGACATACGTATAGATTGACATTTTTTCCCGATTTTTCGACAAAACGTTTTTGTTTCTGTTGCGTTCGATAAATTCTTATAATTATAATTATTTTAACCTATACATAAATGTGTAACAGAGGAATTCCTAAAAGATCATTTACGTATTTGGTATACTTACAGAGATATTGAAATAATTATTGACGGTTGAAGGGTTTTAATAATCGTAAAAATTAGTATAATATTTTCTTATATACCTGTATGGTTTGGGCATGTGGAGCGAATGAACGAAGAAAGGAGTGTAAGAAGAATGTATGACGCGAATGTGAATGGAAGAAGAAGCCGACGACGCCTGAGGAAGACATGGTACGATCAAGTGAATCAAATACTTGAGTCGGGCCATGTCAGAAATCGGAATAAAAGAAGAGAATGTATGAGACGAAGTATGAATGGAAGTGTATGCCAAGATCGAGTTGTTTGGCGGTCCGTTCTCTCTGCCTACCCCCTGCGGGAAAAGGGCGTGATGGTTAGTTAGTTACATACCTGAATGTACTACAAGCTTAAAACGTACTAGAAAATATTATGTTTAATGACTGGAAGACTTTAATTCCCGACAAGTTGACCAGGAGCTACATATTGATGGTTTTATTTTTAATTTCGCTGACGAACTCCGTTTATCTCAGAACTTATGTGTTCTAGTTGCTACAGTTATAATTTGCTTGCACGTATACGTGTATACGAGTACGTTAAGATATCTTTGCCCTATCCTGACAGTATTATTTTCATAAAGTAGTTCCTAAATAATTTTTTTTTTTTTTACTTAATCTGGTTGAAACGCCTTTGTACACCACGTTTTTCTACCTCTGCAAAATCCCGCTGATTACCGCACCACGTATTTGAACAGGGCCGGTCTCCGCCAAGAACCCTCGACTAACAATGAGGCGTTTAAAACCGGCATTATAGCAAACTGCGGCATCATTTACCATTCCGTCCCTGCGGCCTGCACCAAGCACGGGACTTGGGAGCTTTCCGCGATCACTCAAGCTGGCGAAAGCTCTCCACAAATATAAAGTTTATATTTATATGAATATTCGCAATACTTTTTTACATTTCTATAAATCAAGTATATACCCACCGTTTTACAATAACTTCTTCTTTACATACTTCAAATAATTCATCCCAAGGTGACCTCTAGGTGACGAAAACTTTTGACAAATAGTTAAAAAAAGTTCAACTGCTTTCTTTATAAGGGACGAGCTAGAGTACAATTTTGCTGTATGGGCCAAAAATATTCTATCCACCTGTAGTCTATAATGTCTGTGTATTATGAGACTTCACGGCGAGTACCCGCAATTTATGCGCGACGAAGATTTTCTCTTTGAGATGCGTTACCGAAGTCTCCAGTCTAGAAGGTTTAAGTAATTTGATAGAAAGTCCATACCTCCTGGAGTGCTATTAGTTATTTGTACCAAACAACTACTTCCAGGGGTGGCTCCACGATCTGATATGCATACCACATGGCAGAACAGACGTGTTGACTCAGCACAGCATGACACGTGGTATGGTGCTGCTAAATAACAAATCTCTTGATAATTATTTTTATAAACAATAATTATCAGCCTGAAACACTCATCCAAATTGAAAAAACCTTCCGAGAAAAGATAAATGTCGCCGACAGGACTCGAACCTGCACCCTTCTGTTTGCCGGTCAGATGCTCTACCGTTGAGCTACGTCGGCTTATCGCAAACCCGCCAAATTAATCAATATATACTAGTGTTTCATGAGTGGATGTTTGGATGAGTGTTTCAGGCTAATAATTATTGTTTATAAAAATAATTGTTACCCTTTGCCCTATGCACAAAAAATCTTGTCTTAAAAACTTTAGTTTTTCAATTAATAAATATTTGACAAGTCAAAGCATTTTTCACCAATAAAATGTAGACATAATTTGTCTCGACGCCATCTATTGAGGGATTTAGCCGTTACAAGCCTTTCTCATACTAATAAAGTTGGTTGTTTACAGGTGAAAAATAATAAAAAAAACAGTAATAATTTAATGAAACACTAGTATATATTGATTAACTTGGCGGGTTTGCGATAAGCCGACGTAGCTCAACGGTAGAGCATCTGACCGGCAATCAGAAGGGTGCAGGTTCGAGTCCTGTCGGCGACATTTATCTTTTCTCGGAAGGTTTTTCAATTTGGATGAGTGTTTCAGGCTAATAATTATTGTTTATAAAAATAATTGTTACCCTTTGCGCTATGCACAAAAATCTTGTCTTAAAAACTTTAGTTTTTCAATTAATAAATCTCTTGATACCTTGAAAGATTGTGTAGATGTCTCTTAATTAATGTCATTCTATTTACCTTTTTTATTGAAATGTATTTTTGTATATTTCTTACTGTTCACGTGTACAGTAGTAAATGGACACAGTCTGTTATACAAAAAAAAAACGTATTTGGAGAATCGACTGTTTTATAACATTAATGGAAACACTTTAAAGTGCACACTTACCATAATATGAAAACTTCATGTTGAGTTTAAACAGTTATTTCTGAGTCTTGCACTCTGCATAAGTGGCGAAAGCTATAGACAAATATGTTTTTAAAAATATTTTAACGAGTGTTTTCATAAATATATTGCTATGCTTGCTATGTAAGTATGCTGTAATGTGAGCAACTGTCGTGTTTTCATGCGTTTATGTTGATGTAAAATGTTTAGCCCCCACTAATTAGTACGTTTTTTGATGACACAGTATAGATGGAGTTTCTTAAATGTAGCATAATGGAAGATATATTATTTTTTACGGGAAGTTTAAGTATACAATAGCTATTAATACATTTAGGAAAAATTGAAAATAGGTACCTTCATAGAATGTAATAAATTTACAACAAGAAATCATTGATTTTTAGAACATATTTGGGTTGCGTTGGGATGGCAAGCACGCTGTCATTCGATACTTAGTTCTTGCCTCCCATTAAATTATTGTCTACGATATAATACTTAACATACTGCAATTTGCAAACTATATATACCAATTAGAATAATTAAACTACACTTATATGTTAAGATTAATGAGATAATTGAATTTGTATGAAAAAAATATTTTCAATCAGTGTTTTTATTTAAAATCTTAAATAATGAAATTGACAGCCCTGTTTTATTTCGGCTAATAAACATTCATGTACCGGCCAGAAACGCAAAATTTTCATTACAGTTCTATTGCAACAATACTCCAATGACCGCACAATTTAACACTCCGTTACATAGAATTCAAAACTTTGGTAATATGTATGCGCATATCACAGATGTGTGGAATGTATCGCTGTTTTGTAACAGCGATAAACATTACTCACAAACTCATTTATCTACTCTGATATACTCACCGTGAAATTTCTTCTGTAAATTTATTATTTACTAAAAAATATTACATAATAATAATAATAATAATAGTTGGATGACTTGTATAGCGCCGTTTTTGTGAAAAATCACCTCAAGGGCGCTGTACAAATATTTCTTAACTAATTATGTACAGACAGATACAGAAAAACATACTTACCTGGCAGGTCGCTTCAGATGAACACAGTTTTAGAAAAATTTAATTATAGAGATGATAGTTTTACATGGTTATTTGTTTCTCCTTTTCTATTGATGTTACATTTATTAGATGATCGGTGGCACAAGAAGAGTTGGTATTTATTGAATTATTGGTATTAATTTTAGGAATGGAAAGTATTCATTATAAAATTACCTTACACAGCGTAAGAAGCTTTTAATAAATATTAACGTTTTTATTTATTTATTTTTATTTTTATTTTACACTTTGGTTGTTTACAGTGTTGCGGGCTGTGGACGCATTTGCGCACCGATGCGTGAATTTTTAATTATATTTTTATTGTATTTAATGACTTTAGGTAAGTACTAACCGGCCAGCCTAGCTAAGCAATTTACAGGTGAATTTATGGATACGATTGTCTGAAAAGATGTGTTTTAAGTTTAGTTCTGAATTCTGTTGAGTCTTTGATAATTCTTAAGTCATGCGGCAGTTCATTCCAGGCTTTAGGTCCTGACACTCCGAAAGCACGATCACCGAACTTAGTATTAGGTGTGCGCTTTGGTTCCTTCAACCTGCCGATAGCTGATGACGCTGCTGACCTAAGGGTGGACTGCCGTGAGTTGGTATTTTCGGGAATACACAGTTCTGATAAGTAAGCCGGAACCATTCCGTTAAGTGACTTAAATACCATCCAGCAGAGCTTGAACTGGATTCTTTCAGGACATTTGAGCCAGTGGAGATTTTTGTTTGTTTGTTTGTTTGTTTGTTTGTTTGTTTGTTTGTTTGTTTGTTTGTTTGTTTGTTTGTTTGTTTGTTTGTTTGTTTTGTTTGTTTGTTTTTGTAGCTTTATTTAGATGTAAGCAAATTTTCATACATCTAGTAATAAAAAAAACATATAAGATACATAATAAAATAAATAGAGTCATAAAATTATAACGGAAAGAATACAGTTAATAAAAAAAAAAAGAAATACAGTTACCCCAGTTAAAATAAAAAATAAAAAATAGGGTTTAAGATATACAGTTAATACAAATAGAAATACAAGTCATAAATTTTTCTTTATGTATATAGCACATGTTTTACGGAAAGTGCCAAGACTTGAGGCTACTTGTCTACTTGTCTCTACCTATTGTAATAATGTATGTAGATATATGATATGTAGAAAAAATATGAATCATTTTAATCTGAAATATTAATAACGTTATTTTATTTTAATAAGACTTTATTTTCTTTCATCAGTCATCTTTATATACCTTCAATAGACGTTTATTCTTGATTTTTTATTTACAAACATTTTTCATTAGGGTTCTTTATTCCTTACGTATTTTCCACATTATATGTCTTATACTGTATGTTAAACAAAATACATATCAGTACCAACGAAATGACGTATTACTTCTGCAAAGTTCAGAATCAGAAGTTCTCTTGTGACGCTTGTGAGTTTGGGGGAGGTTTTGAAATCACCATTTTACCTTATTAGAAATATTCTGTTATTGGTCACGGTAACGCTTGTAGAGATAAAGACCTAGATCTCAGATCTAATCACTAAACCCAGATCAACTCTCCAATTCTAGCATTGTTTCATTATTGAGCTTTTCAATTGTGTTCTTATTTTTAAGTGTTTCTTTGAAGAGGGTAGATCTTTACTGCGTTAGTAATATTGGTCTTCAGGGAATAAAAGTAACGAACTTTTTAAAACTTGGTTTTACGTATAAGAGGTATTCCACAGGTGTGCTTTACATTCGCATTTTCCTTATAAGCAAATTAAAACCACTCATATTAGATCCTGAAGATGAAACCATTGATTTTGAAACAAAGATTAATTATTTATAAAAATGGTTGTTTAAACAATAACATCAACAAAAATGTATTTTATAAAAAGCACCTGTTTTAAAAAACATTTATTTTTATTTCCTCAATTAAGGTAAAACCACTTTGTGGCATCATTTTCAAGTAAATGATCGAGAGTTAATTTGTATAAACTACTAATTAATGAATAAATATCAATATGTTTCGAAACCAATGGTTCCTTTATCAGGATATAAAGTATACTGAAAAAATGACAATCATTAAACACGTGATCACACGGGTAGACCTACCACATAAAAATAGTTCAAATAAAAAATCTTTTGAAATACCCTTTCAATCGTCCCCAACTTCTGCTTCCAAAACTTTCGCGTTATATAATAACAATTGGATAATTTGTATAGTGCCGTTTTTGTGAAAAATCACCAAAATGGTGCTGTACAAACATTACATGCTAGACTTTATCATATTATGTACAACAAATACAAAAACATGCTACCTGGCAGTCACTTCTGATTAACACGTTACATTAGAAAGTTTTAGCTTGGGAAGATACGATTTTGCACGCACATGACACATTATGAACACTTCGTGTTGCATGATACTGCAGTTGCTATTTTATCTTTTTTTTTTAATATTGATGTTGCATTTAACAGAAGTTTATCCCTCACACCTTTTTTCATTCACCCACTGTACAAGTCTAAATAATATATACGTATCTTTCTTTATCTTGTGCATTACATTGTAGCATTCACGGTTTTCCTCCTATTTACCTCGGGATGTCACTTCTACAGTATTCGGCATCTTTTCACCCTTACCAGGTTCATGCCTCACTATGCCTCACTGCCATACTCCAAGTTATGTGGTACCAGTGTATTGCTAGCCACGTTTTCTTTAGGAGGTTTTCATTAGTGTCTACTGCAATCTGTTTTCTATTAATTTAATTTCCTACAATCGCACGTCTACGCCGGAGATATTTTATGAAACAGCTGAAGAAAAAATATTCTCGAAATGTAAAAGAACAGTTCTATACAAAATGTTATATAAATTCAAATTTCACCATAAAAAAGGGTAACAAAATATTACATCAATATAGGTTTTTGGAGGGGGTTTTCCGGCGAAAGTCAAATGCCAGTCACAGCGCAGTTTTTATGGCGGTTCCAGTATTGGTTGCATGCATTCTCAGCCGTGAAATTAATATAGAATGCCGTATTATTGTTTCCAGTTTCGTATTCATATGGATGCATATCAATATCACTGCAAAAAGGCCACTCGTCCTACCAACGTTTCAACGTAGCAACTACCAACTGGCTTGCCTCCAATTATATTGACTCGTTTATTCCGAGACTTTGTTTGGTTTTATTTAGTACCCAATTAGGGGTGTAATATGAGACGAAAAATATACTCTTTTTTTAATATGTTTTTTCTGATTTTTTTAAAGACATCATGCTTGTCAAACTGTTTAAAAACGTTGTCAAAAAACAAGAACCCACTTAGAGTCATAACTAAATAAATAAAATAAATAATTCATTCTTCTTTATTATTTTATTTAGCAAAAAAATAGTAATGGGACTTTGTCACAATAAATAACATAATAGTGAAATATCTTAATATAATATTATTTCGTTAATAATATTGTTCCTTTGGAGTTTTGCATTCTGCAAAATTGCCCGTGCTTTTTTTTACTGTTTTACATTTGGACAATATCAGAAAACAGTTTTCGTGTAAATCAGACTTAAAAATGATTTATTTCGGCAAAAATTTGTAAAAGCACTAAATTCGATTTAAACTGTCCACCAGTTTCGCAAGATGCAAAGTTGTCAT
Source organism: Halesus radiatus (assembly GCA_022606495.2). Lineage (NCBI taxonomy): Eukaryota > Metazoa > Arthropoda > Insecta > Trichoptera > Limnephilidae > Halesus > Halesus radiatus. The sequence continues at coordinate 16,005 of JAHDVE020006894.1, forward strand.
GAGAAATGTTTAAACTGTTAATCTTGTGGTTAAAACAAGCATCTCTCTCATTTTATCTACTATTACCGGCGAAAAGCCACAATGTAACTGATATTTTTACGAACATCTTAAAATGACCACCAATGTAAGTTCATTTTTTGGTCTTAACTTTACCTAGAGCATATGCAAGCAGAAACTAAAATAAAATAACGACTCGAACATAATAAAGTAACAAATATTTCGTTTTTCAGAGTTGCGTTCTCCATAAGGTACCTTTTCTATTGTGGGAATATTGTAAGTGAGAACAATTGTTTTTTTTTTTTTAATAAAACTTCTTTACTTAACCACTTTTAGCATAAGAAACTTTGTTGGCTTACCTTTTGTAAATCTTCCTTGTGTATAAATCTGTATTAAAAGCTGTTTGTTTCTTACAAATAAATAAATAAACAACGTTTGTTTATTACTAAGTTATTTATTAAGACTAGTTCGGTGTCAGTCGACAGTAATTTAACAAGTGACAAGAATAGGCTATCATGCATAGACAATAATATAGATAAGTACATAAACAATACAGAGTAATCAACTCCAGTTATACCTACATAATAATAAACACGAGTACTCAAATAACATTCAGTAATTACAATTATACCAATAGAACCTGTACCGTAAAATTTTATAATGTTTCCAAGGCTCACTATTCTCGAATGTACTTTTTTCACATTTTTACGTTTTTACAATGAGAATGCGAAAATGAATCACTGGCACTCACGAAAATGACCATTTGTGTTGCGATTTGTCACATCCAGTTTCTAGTTCAAAACTGCGACTAAATACCTTCACAGGGTCCGGCGAGAGGCGAGAGGCAAGCGGCAAGCGGCAAGAGGCAAGAAGCAAGAGTGCTAATGTCGTATGTTAATAAAGCTAACGATTTGATGGCAACGTTAAAGTGGAGGATTTTTACAGTCAGGCACACAACGGCGCAATACCGTGAGCATAATTAGCCATTGTTGCAGGAATCGCGGGATATTGTGTTTCATTTTCTGTAAAAGGCTGCGTTGTCACCTTAAGGCTTTGAACCCGGCCTCGTGGGCGAGAGAGGTGAGAGCAACTACGAACAATGATGTACCAACTAACACACAACGAACAATCCCTTCACGTGAAACATACTACTCAAATCAATGGCGTGCGGTCCATATGCACGGATCCTTCTGTGCGTGAATAGTGTTGACTGGAAACGCTAGTATATCATGATTATTATAATACAACTCAAGAATATCTTTACGTTAGTACAGCATTTTTTAAAGCTGGATTTTTGCAGATGAAGGTTACGTTTAATCTAACCCCTATGTCACAGGTCATGCAAAAAAATGTATGTATGCATATTTGTACAGACTGAGACGTTAGCGCCATTCGCTTCCCTTAAATGGTGATACTTCTGACAATTTTTATTCTACCCGATGTTCTATCAACACCAGCGTATTTTAAAATGCATGGCATGTGCCATATGATCATCTATATCCAAGAACACTGTCATGCCCATCTGTGTTTTAGAAAAAATATTTACAATTACGCACACGGAATTTAAATTTCAAATTATTTTCAACAAAATCTGTGTGAAAAATTCTATTTCAAAATTGCATTTTTACTTATCAGCAATGTTTGATGTTGATTGCTTGAACATTTCACCACACAAACAAGGTTTTCTGTCGGCTGGATTGGTTTTATCCTTTATATTATTTAATAATTGAAGAAAATAATATTCACATAACCTAAATGAAAGATGAAACCGGACAAAAGGACAGAAACTAAAAATATTTCAGTCGCATCTGGGACTCGAACCCAGGTCCTCTGCCTATCCGGGGCAACGCTCAACCGACTTAGCTAATGAGACAAGTTCAATTTGTGTCATCTTAATCGATGTCATATCTCAAATTCAAGATTTGTGAATATTATCTTCCATTTTTAATCTCATATTATTGGCAGCTATTTTTATGATGTTTACAAAGTTCTACCCGAACTCAATTGCAAACTTAAAATTAATAATAAAAAAAAACTTTCTATTATTACTTATCTACAGTTCCCTTGGGTGAATTTTTCACAAAAACGGCGCTATTCAAATTATAAAATTATTATCAAATTATTCATCTAACCGGACATTAGAAGGGTGCGGGTTCGAGTCCTGCCGGCGACATTTATCTTTGCTCGGAAGGTTTTTTCAATTTGGATGAGTGTTTTAGATTAATAATTATTGTTTATAAAATAATAATTGTTACCCTTTGCGCTATGCACAAAAATCTTGTCTTAAGTTTTTAAGAACTTTAGTTTATCAATTTATCAAATTATTGTTATTTTTTATCTATTCTCTACTTTATTTAAGATATTTGAAGTTAACGTATCTCATAGCATGACCAAAATTAACTGCGACTCCACGTCACTGACTTATATGAACGCAAACTCATAACTTATGTTTTCTGTGGCCCAAAGCACTCTGTTAAAATTATTTAATTCAATTGTGTCAAACACTAAAGTGTCTGTTTGATGTATGAGTTGCAAAAATTCAGGGAGATTTTAATTTATATTATACTAGTTGATGTGTACCCGGTCTTGCTCGAGATTTTTTAATTTTTTTTAATAAAGTTATGAAGTTGTGAATTCTTGCTTGTCATTAGGGTGCCATAATTGATTTAACAGCGAAAGTAACTATCTCCAAATAAAGAAACATTCATTTGAATATTTTATTTCATTCCAAACGTTTATTTTTTCAAAATATACCTAAATCATAAAGTTCTTAATTAGGCACCTACTCGTTTTTTCCGTTTTGAAAATATTCTACCCAAAAAAACCTTCTTATTTTGAATATGCAATCTGTGGCTAACCAGAGTGTTACATCTATGGGCTAACCTAAATAAAACATGGCGGGTTCAATGTTTTTCATACTAATTTTAAAACGAATTTCACACAAACTACTTTCTAAACCTTCCCGGCACTAATAAAAACAACCTATGCTATTTTCGGCGAAACCGGTCCAGTGATTTTATTTATTTATTTAATAATATACGCCCTATATGGGCTTTTACATATAAAGTTAATTATTAGTAAGACAGGTGCAAAGCACATCACAATAGGTTCAAAGATAATATATCGACCAAATACAGGAAAACATAGTGTATGTACGTTCTAAGTACAAACTAAGGACAAACAAACTTACAAACTTACAAACATACAAACATACAAACTTAAAAACTTACAAACTTACAAACTTACAAACTTACAAACCTACAAACTTACAAACTTACAAACTTACAAACTTACAAACTTACAAACTTACAAACTTACAAACTTACAAGCTTACAAACTTACAAACTTACAAACATACAAACATACAAACTTACAAACATACAAACTTACAAACTTACAAACTTACAAACTTACAATCTTACAAACTTACAAACTTACAAACTTACAAACTTACAAACTTACAAACTTACAAACTTACAAACTTACAAACTTACAAACAATAAACTTACAAACATACAAACTTACAAACATACAAACTTACAAACTTACAAACTTACAAACTTACAAACTTACAAACATACAAACATACAAACTTACAAACTTACAAAATTACAAACTTACAAACTTACAAACATACAAACTTACAAATTTACAAACTAACATTGATTTTTAAATACATAGATTATGCGTAATGTAAAGCAGTATTGATCCGTGAAAAGCGTTCGAATGATTTTCGCCGCTATACAAAGATGGTTATAAGACTTATAATGACAACTACGACACATGATAAATTCCCGATAAAAGTAAACAGAAACTTTGATAAAAGGTGTATAATTGTGATCATCGATCAAGTTATTATCATCCGTGTATCATGTGGAGAGTAAATGGAAAAGTCATGCGTTTTTACTTTCTCATGCATCAATTATATACGCCTAAAGTTGTCCAAAGAAGCGAAGCTAGCAGTCCTCAATGGAATGCTGACATCAACCCTGATGTATGGCAGTGAGGCGTGGAACTGGCAGAGGAAGGATGAAAGTAAACCGAATGCTATGTAAATGAGATCTCTGAGGCGAATGTGTGGTAAAACCATGTGAGTTTTGTAAAGAATGCAAGGCTGATGTAATGAGTAAGATTAAGAAAGGGACGCTTAGATGGTTTTGGCATGTAGAGCGAATGAACGAAAAAATAGGTCAAGCGGAATGTATGACGCGAATGTGAATGGAAGAAGAAGCCAGGAACGTCAGAAGTCGGAATAATAGAAGAGAATACATGAGATGATGTATGAATGTGAATGAAGGAAAAAGTGTATGCCAAGATTGAGTTGTTTGGCGGTCCGTCCTCTCTGCCTACCCTAGCGGGGAAACGGCTTAATGATTAGGTAGTTAGTTAAAACTAACATCAAAATAGACATACATAATATATACGCAAGCTAGAAGGTATAAGGCAGTCGATACCTACGTTCCTAGAACTAGAATCCTTCCTTTGTCACACAACCTTACCATTATTCGAGAAGTTGAAGTCACATTTAAGTTATTAGGTACATTAGTGGAAGAACATTTGTTACAGGTTTCGTGTGGGTACATTATTTATATCACATGATTTTCTAATCACTTGATTTTTATGTGCGATAGGTACCTGCAAATGCAATTCGTGACCTTTCTACAGGTGGGCAAAAATTCCATATCCGATTGATTTTTTTTTTTTTTTTAATTAAGAACATTTTATTAGGAAGATTACAATATAGAACAATACACCATTACAGAGCGAACGAAAATGGTAACATTACTTTTGGAAATCGGACGGTCAGTAATTCCCACTTGCATACCGACTTTTTTTATGGAGTTCGCAATGTTCAACAGCTTCCACTATTCATGCTATGATGGCCAAATTTGGAAAAAATAGCGAATTGCCGAAAGTCAAAAAATGCTAAAAAATTCTAAAAATGCCAAAAATTTGAGCAAAATGCAATGAAGATAGCGACGTGTGGATGATTTATAATGGTAGAAACTTAACTGATTCCATTTTCTACACCAAATGTAAAAAAAATAAAGAATTATTTTAAAAAAAAATTATATTAGTTATTTTAAAAGCTATTACAGGTATAAATCGGAAAGGGACTTTTTGCACACCCGTAACAGTAAGATAATCAACGTTATTAACCTCTGTACGAAATATCACACTACAACCTCTAGTTATTGTGTCGTCATATATATATATTGTAGTGGAAATATACTAGAAGAGATTAGTTGCCTCTAAACATCTCAGAACTCTCTCCCATATTATCCTCGCATGTTGTAATCTCCCTTTATAATTAATTAGAATTATGTTCATGTCTGAAAGATTATTTCTACGCAATCGTCAAATTATCAACCGCAATTATAATTAATTCAGCACAATACTTGTGATATCTCGGTGGCGACATTCATACTTCATACATTGATTATTAACTTACACAAATTCATAAAAAAGTGATAATACAACGACCGCCATTCATTGTATTGAAAATAAATTATTGTAAAATGCAAATACCAATGCCGTTTTTATTTATTTATAAAGCTTGTTGTCACCGTACAGATAATCCGTAGAAGTGTGATATAATATAAATCACACTAGATATATAAAACTAGAGGTGAATAAAATAACATGAAACCTTAACCGTTTTTCGTAACCGTTCAAGTTCCGATATGGTATTATCAGTTTCGCGGATATTGGGATAACCGTTTTA